>WOXC01009134.1:0-190235 GCA_011680675.1 Gymnobelideus leadbeateri
ACCAAATTCAATGTGAATGTGGTTTTGCCTTTTTAGCCTTCCTTATTCTCCCCCTCCTTTGCACCCACTTCCCCTACATGAGATAGTTTACCCTACCATATCTCTCCCCATCTCCTCTTGCCACTTTCCTCTCTCACCTCATAATTTCATCCTTTGAGTACTCTCCCTTCCCAACAAAATCAACCTATGCCCTCTATCCATATATAACTGTAACCATACACACACACATTCACATATGTATTCATATGACCACACCCCCTTCTTCCATTATTTTCATAGTGAGAAAGATATCATCAGTCACAGATATTGCTTTTCCATATAGGAATGTAAATAGTTCACCTTTGATAAGTTCCTTTTGATTTCTTTTCCCTGATTACCTTCTCAGGCATCTCTTGCTTCTTGCGTCTGGATGTCAAATTTTCTATTCAATTCTGGTTTTTTCCTCAAGAATGCTTGAAAGTCCTCTATTCCACTGAATGACCATATTTTCCCTGAAACAAAATACTCAGTTTTGCTGGGTAGGTGACCCTTGGGTTCATTCCCAGTTCTTTTGCCCTCTGGAATATCATATTCCATGCCCTTCGATCCCTCAGTGTAGAAGCTGCCAGGTCCTGGGCTATTCTGATTGCGTTTCCACAATACTGAAATTGTTTCTTCCTGGCTGCTTGGAGTATTTTCTCCTTGATCTGGGGATTCTGGAACCTGGCTATAATATTCCTGGGAGTTTCTTTTTGGGATCTTTTTCAGGAGGTGATTGGTGGATTCTTTCAACCTCTATTTTGCCCTCTGGATCTAAAACATCAGGGCAGTTTTCCTTGAGAATTTCTTGAAGGGTGATTTCTAGGTTCTTTCCTTGATCATGGCTTTCAGGTAGTCAAATAATTTTTAAATTGTCTCTCCTGGATCTATTCTCCAGGTCAGTGGTTTTCCCATGAGATATTTCACATTGCCTTCTAATCTTTCGTTTGTTTGGATCTGCTTAACAGCATCTTGATTTCTCATAAAGTCACTAGCTTCCATTTGCTCCAGTCTAACTCTGAAGGAATGAATCTCCTCAGTGAACTTTTGAGATTCTTTTTCCATCTGGCAAATTCGACTTTTTAAGCCATTCTTCTCCTCAATGCCCTTTTGAGCCTCCTTTGCTATTTGAGCTAGTCTATTTTTTAAGGTGTTGTTTTCCTCAGTCAGGCTGTTGACCCTCATTTCATACTTTTCCTGCATCCTTCTCATTTCTCTTTCTAATTTTCCTCCACTTCTCTTATTTGATTTTTAAAGTCCTTCTTAAGGTCCTCTATGGCCTGCAACCTGCTCATGTTTTCCCCTGGGGCTTTTGGAGCAGGACTTCTGACCTCACAGTCCTTTTCCGCTCTATGCCCCCAAAATAGGAGTCTAGGGTTGCATTTTTCTGTTTCCTTTGCCTTGGCATGTTGCCACTTAATTGCTTGACTTTGGGGCTTGTTGCCACACTATGGCTTTAAGGCCAGATAGAGGAATTTTCGTCCCGAACGTGTGGGGGGCAACTTCGTTTCTGGCAAGCTGTAAACCCACCCACGACTTCCACCCTAGATCACAATCCAGATCCAGGGAGGTTAAAGCAAGAGCGATTACCCCCCAAGACTGATCACTGGATCTCCCCACGATTTGTAGGCTGGGAGCCGGAAATGCCTCTGAAAACTACACAGTGGCTTGTCTCCTCAGCAGCTTCTAGCCCCCAGGGGAGGGAGCTGACGCATTCCCCCAAATACAGGTCCCAAAGTCCATAGGACACTAACCTCTTACTTTGTCCTAGGCAAGTCTATGTTGATAATTCTGGCGTCTCCACAGTTCCTGGTGTTCTGGGGTTCCTCCAGCTGGCTGCTGGCCCTGCCGCCCTGGGGCTAAAACCTCGGCTCACGTGGACCTGGGCTCGGCTAGGTTCCTGCGCTCTGCACGCTGCTGGCTCCCAGATCACTGCGCTGGTCCTTCCTGCAGGGTGCTGGGCTGTCCTCAGCGGGAGGTTAGCTTCTCTGTGTCGTTCTGTGGGTGCTGGGGCTCCAGAAATTTTTCAGAGTCCTTTTTTACATAGTTTGTGGAGAATCTGGGGGCAGAGAGGCTTGGACGAGCTGTTTCTACTCCGCCATCTTGGCTCCGCCCCCGCAAAAAAGTTTTTAAGGGGCGGCTAGGTGGTGCAGTGAGTAGAGAGCCGGCCCTGGAGTCAGAAGGACCTGAGTTCGGAGCCAACCTCAGACAACCCACACAAACAAAAACCTAGCCGTGTGACCTTGGGCAAGTTACTTAACCCCAATTTCCCTAAAAGGGGCAGCTAGGTGGCGCAGTGAGTAAGAGCACTGGCTTCGGAGTTGGGATGACCCGAGATCAAATCCGGCCTCAGAAAATGAGCACCCACACATAAATAATGACTAGCCGTGTAACCTTGAGCAAGTTACTTAACCCCAATTGCTTAAAAAAAAAAAGTTTTTAAACTCATTTTAATTAAAAAAAATCTTGGAAGTATTGGTATAAATGGGTTTTCCCTTAAGTTAATTAAAACAATTTATCTGAAATCATTAACAAGTATTATTTGTAATAGGGAAAACTAGATGTCTACCCAGTAAGATCATGTGTAAAACAAGGATGCAGGGCTACCTCTCCTTTGGGGAATGACTGAACAAGTTGTGGCACATCATCATGATGGAATACTACTATGCTATAATAAATAATGAGCTCAAATATTTTAGAAAAAAAAACATGGATAACTTTGTATTAAATAATGAATAAGGAAATGAGCAGAACCAAGATAATATTGAATATGGTAACAGCAATATTATTTTAAGAGGGAGTTTGAGAGTATAAGTTGTTTTGACTATAATAATACCTTAATTAATTATAAAGAACATGTGAAGAAAAATGCTCTCTGCATCCCAAGGGGGAAAATCATAAATAACAGTATGCATAGAATAAATTTACACACACACACACACACACACACACACACACATTTGTGTAGGCCTACCATCAACTGATCAATTAACAAGCATTTTTTTTAAGTAACTGCCTTGTACCTATTAGTTTGCTAGGCTCTGGGGATACAAAGACAAAAGTAAAACCTTTTTTTGTCTTTGAGAAATTGACTAAGAATATTAAATGTGTGTGTGTGTGTGTGCATGTGTTTGTGTGTGTGTGTGCATGCACGTGCACACATATTTATACCCAGTGAAAACCAAACTATTTTGAAGGGAAGTAATGAGCAGTTGGATGGAATCAACAAAGGCTTCTTATAGAGGATAACATGATCTGAATTTTGAAGGAAGCTAAGGATTTTAAGAGAGGGAGTGAAGGTGGAACACAGTCCAGATAAAGGGGGACAGCCCAAACCAAAGGAAGAGAAAGAAGATGGAATTTCCTGTAAGAGGAGTAGCAAGCAGGTCAGTTTGACTGGACCAGAGCAGTGTAAAGGTAAGAAAAAGAAAGCTTGGTCAAAGGTGCAAACAGAAGAGTTGATATTTAGAATAGGGAGTCACTGAAGTTTATTGAGCATGGAAAAGACAATGTCAGTCCTGATAATTTGGAAAATCTCTTTGGTCACTTGCAAAAGGAAAATCATTGAGATAGTAAAACCAGTCACAAAGCTTTTGAAATAGTCCAAAAGGGTGGTTACATGAGTAGAAAGAAGAGCACGGATAAGAGATGATGTAGAGGTAGAGATCACAGTGTCTAACAACTGGTTTGATATGGAGTGAATATAATAAGTAAGGAGTAAGGAGAGCACAGCTTGTGAACTTGGCATTTTGACTGGAAAAATCGTAGTGCCCCTATCAGAAATAGAGAAGTTTGGATCAGTGGTCAATTTTGAGGGGAAAAATATAAGGAGTTCTATTTTTGATGTCTTATTTTTAAAATGTCTATAGGATTTCCTATAGAATACAACATGATACATGGTTGAAGATCAGGAGAAAGGCTATGGCTCTAGAACTAAAGAACTGAGAGTTATCAGGATACTGATAATAATTTAATCAATGGGAGCTATTGAGCTAATTAAGAAAAAAAAAAGATTGTAAAGACAGAAGAAAGAAGGACCTAGGAGAGAATGTCTCTCTTTTGCAGGTAGTTGGCATAATAGATAAAGACCTAACATAGGAGTCAGTAAGATCTGAGTTCAATTCAAGTCTCAGTCACTTACTAGCTGTGTATGTATTAACCAAACTTACTAGCTGTGTGACCCTAAGCAAATTACTGACCCTCCATCTGCCTCAATTTCTTTACTTATAAAATGGAGTAATAATAATACCTGCCTTCCCCAGCTGTTATGTAATCAAATTAGGTAATTCTAAAATTTTGCAAATCTTAAAGCACTATATGAATGCTAGTTATTAATATACTTGCTATATAAATAGCTAACATTTTTATACCAATATTGGTATGCCAATATTGGTATTTTATATTTTATACCAATATTGATAGCCAACTTTTATATAGTACTTTAAGGTTTGCAAAGACCTTTTTACAAGTTCACTCTTTTGTTAAAACAACACTGATTTAAAATTGCCATCTTGTATTAGAAAGATGGGCCATTGTGGCTTAAATTTTCTTAGATTGTTTTGATTGCTACTTCGTTGGTTTGAGTTGTTTGTTCCCAAAATTTTCTGGTAGCTGGGCCAACCTGCCTTATCCTACTTACCTTGACTGATAAGGAATAACTAACTGATGGCAAGTCCCTTGATTTGCCTAGGATAATACAACAGTGTCTCTCATAAATGGGATTTTGAGTTCTGATCTTCCTGGCTTTGAGGTCAGTACCAACTACATCACACTTTTGATCATATGGCACTCTTTCTTTCTGCCAAGAATGGTTGTTAAAATAATGGTTTTTCCATATCTATGAAAAACATGATTTCAAAGAATGTTATGTAGTGATTTTATTAGAAGTTATTTTGCATAGAGACATTCATGAAGCTATTTTTTTAATCAAATGCTTTATTAACTTCTAATTTACATAATTTATTTCCACATGAATTTGAGTTACAATTTTTCTCCCCATTTTTCACTACCCACCACCCCAAAATAGGGATCCCACTGGATATCCCCTCCTCCAATCTGCTCTCTCCCATATCTTCTCCCATACCCCATCCAACTTTCCAGTAGGGCATGGTGGATCTCTATGCCCAGTGCCTTATTTCACAGTTACATGTAAAATAATATTAATAATAGTATGTATGTATGTATGTATATATATATATATATATATATATATATATGTGTGTGTGTGTGTGTGTGTGTGTGTGTATTTAAAATTTTATTTTAACACTTTGAATTCCAGATTCATTCCCTTCTTCCCTTGTCACCCACCCTTACTGGGAAGATATGCAATTCAGTATAGGTTGTACATGTGTAGCTATGCAAAACATTTCCATAGAAGATATATTGTAAAAGACTGACTATATTTCCCTCCCTCCTATCCCACATCCCATTTGTTCTATACCCTAACTTTGATCCTGTTCCTTTCCAAAAATGGGTGTTTCCAACTTCCCTTCCCCACAGCCTGCTCTCCCTTCCTTCATCCCCCCTCTCATTCCCTTCCCCAATACTCTCCTGCAGGGTGAGATACCCTATTTAGTGTGTATTTCATTCCCTCTCTATGCAAAATTCAATAAGAATAAGGTTGACTAATTCCCTTTTGCTTTCCTGTTCTTCCCCTCCATTGTGACCATTTTCCCTTGTCTCTTCTATACAAGATAATTTACCCCATTCTGTCTCTCCCCATCTCTTCTCATTATATTCCTCTCTCACCTCTTAATTTCACCTTTTAAGTATTATCCCTTCCTATTAAATTGGTCCTGTGCCCTCTATGTGTGTATACCTGTACACATATATACACACATTCACATATGTATTCATATACCCATATACCTGCCTATATAAACATATATGTATGCATGCATGTATGTATGTATGTATGTATGTATGTATATACACACATACACATTTCTATTCCCTTAAATTCTTCTCATTCTGAGAAAAGTTTCATAAGTTACAATTATCATTTTTCCATGTAGGGTTGTAAATAGCTCAAATTTGATAAGTTACTTATGATTTCTGTCCCTGTTTACCTTCTTGTGCTTCTCTTGCTTCTTGTATCTGAATGTCAAATTTTCTATTCAACTCTGGTTTTTGAATCAAAAATGCTTGACAGTCCTCTATTCCACTGAACGACCATATTTCCCCCTGAAAAATTATACAAATTTTTGCTGGGTAGGTGATTCTTGGTTTTAATCCCAGCTCCTTTGACCTCTGGAATATCATATACCAAGCCTTTCAATCCCTCAGTGTAGAAGCTGACAGATCCTCTGTTATCCTGATTTTTTTTCCAAAATATTCAAATTGTTTCTTCCTGGACATTTGTAATATTTTCTCCTTGATTTGGGAACTCCAGAACCTGGCTATAATATTCTTAGGAGTTTTCTTTTTGAGATCTTTTTTAGGAGGTAACTGGTGATTTCTTTCAACCTCTATTTTGCCCTCTGGGTCTAAAATATCAGGGCAATTTTCCTTGAGAATTTCTTGAAGGATGATTTCTAGGTTCTTTTTTTGACCATGGCTTTCAGGTAGTCTAATAATTTTTAAATTCTCTCTCCTGGATCTATTTTCTAGGTCAGTGGTTTTCCCAATGAGATATTTTACATTGATTTCTATTTTTTCATTTGTTTGGATCTGTTTAACAGTATCTTGATTTCTCATAAAGTCACTAGTTTCCATTTCCTCCAATCTAAGTCTGAAGGAATGATTCTCCTCAGTGAACTTTTGAGATTCTTTTTCTATCTGGCAAATTCGGCTTTTTAAGGCCTTTTTGAGACTCTTTTGCCATTTGAGTTAGTCTATTTTTTAATGTGTTATTTTCCTCAGGCTGAAGCAGTCATGTACCTGTAGCTGCAATACTGCAGTATCTCAGCAACTTCTTGGGGGCAAAGGCCAACTGCACTCCCAAGGACTGGATCCCAAAGTCCACACTGCACTGAGCTCTCATTGTGTCCTTAGCATCTATTTATTTATAATTCTAGAATCCACCACAGCTGCTGGTGATCTGAAGTACCTCCTGCTAGTGGGTGGTCAGGCCTGCCCTGTGGCTAAAACCTCTGGCTCACTAGGGCCTGGGCTTGGCTCCCAGAGCACTGCACTGGCCATTTGCTTCCAGCCTGAAGGGCTGTCCTCAGAGAGAGGTTAGCTTCTCTGTGTCATTTTGTGGGTTCTGTAGTTCCAAAGTTTCTTCAGAGTTACCTTTTACACAAATTGGAGGAGGTCCATGATGCTATTTTTAATTTACAATTTATTTCATGGGTTGTACATTGGGGGGCTGTGAAATATTTCCTGTTTTCCAACTTTATCTTCTTCATTTACATGACTAATGATATTTCATTTATTTTCAGTCACCCCTTTCAAAAAAAATGAGAAATCGTATCATCCCTTTACCTTCTACCTTGATCAATAACTAGAATTTAACTTATTTAACTTCTATATAAGTCAAATTTTGTTGTCATTTGTCAATCATACTGTAATTTGAAGTGTATAGAAAAATCAACATTTTGCTAAAAATTGAAAACATCTATATATGTCTCATCAATGACATGGCAAATGGAGCTGTGTGCAACCTGTTTTTTTTTTTTACCTCTAGCCTAGGGCTAGATACAATTTATATATATGTAGTCTTTACAAGTCTGATATTTCTACAACACACCATAGAACTGCCAACATTCCTCACCTTTCTGCAGCATTACTGCTGTATTTCAACAGCTTTCCATTCTTAAAACATAAATCATAATAGCATTCAATTGTGGAGAGCCTGGTTTCAAATCTTTAAACTGTGCTCCATGCACAAAGCATGCTGTTATCCTGATTCTTCCTCTGAGCTCTCCAACAGAGGCCTGATCTCAGTATATCAAGCAATTTCTGGTCCAAGTCTCATGCTGACATATGTACCTTGCCCTGGAACCACCTTCCATCCATTTTATTTACTAAGATACGCTTTTTGTGAATCCAATATAATCTTTCTTTCTACTAGAGAAAAGACATTAGAACCTGGTTATATTTTAGGGCATTTTTTACTGAAAATAAGTTTTGAAGATAGTCTTTAACTTCTTGTCCTCCCTCTCCTTTTTTATTCTCTCTCTCTCTTTCTCTCCTCTCTCTCTCTTTCTCCTTTCCTCCATCCCTCCCTCTTTTTCCCTCTCTGTGTCTATGTGCTTCTCCTTCCTTCTTCTCTGTCCTTCCTGTTCTCTGTTGCATCTTTTCTTTTGTCTCTTTCTCCTTTTTCTCACTGCCATTCATGTATCTCAACTGTACTATCTGTTATAAGGTGAAGGGGAGTCCCAGTGTTTAGCTCTGGATAGGAAAAGAGAATGATTCCACCACTACAAATTTACACTGTGACACCACAAAATTTAGTTTTTTGATGCCTGTGGGAAAATTAGGCCTATAGACCTTATAGTGGAAATGATCCAGATCATTTAAATAGGGCAATTTGGACCTCCAATGAACTTTTTGAGATATTTTCACATTTCTTCTAACTGCTCAATTCTGAATCTTCTTAAGGAAATATACCAAAATTTGTCTGTGTAAGGCTCTGAAGGTCAGTCCTTCAATTGTGATTCAGTGTGGATCAGTGGAAAGCACACTCAACTTGGAGCCTCAAAACTGATTATAAGGAAGAACCTGACTGCCACTTACAGTCTCTGTGACTTTGGTTATTTGATTTTGCTTCATCAGTATTTCTTCATCTTTAAAATGAAAGGTTTCCATTTTTTGGACTGTTCCACCTCCAGAGCTGAAATTTTCCACTTAACAAATATAAAATATAAGTGAATGTTTTGTGAAAGATGTTATGGTAGGTATTTGGGATGCAAATAAAGATTATACTTACACATATTTTTCTTAATGAACATTATTAATGAATGATCAGAATTTGTGTAGGAACTCTGATTTCCCTACTGTAGGGAACTTCCAGCATAGAAACTTCATCACCAATATAAATGACAACCAACCTGTTACTTTACAGATAAATAGTACAGAGTCGAAGGCAAGGAAAAGTTAAGTACAAAAGTCACAGTTAGCAAATGTTAGAGGGAGCATTGGAACCCATGTTTTCCTGGCCCCAAACTCAATACTATATACATGATACAACACTGACTTCTTATTATCTAATAGGGAGCAAAAGAAATTTGTACACATATTTATGATATGTGGCCTATTATTATGTGGCAAGTTCAGAGTTCAAGCTTGCCATAACCTTATGTGAATTTAAGGAGGAAGAGATCACTGTTGATTGAATGATTCATGGAAATTTCCATGAAGGAAGTGCACATTAAAGTTGGTCAGTAGTTGAAGAGATGAAGAAGGAATGTTGGGGATTATTCCAGCATAACAGAGATGTAAGAGAGGGTAGTATGGAAGATAATATAGTCCAGTATTTGATTTTCTTAGATGACTAATGTGGGCCTCCAGGTAGTCAAATGTACATATTTAAATAGGTTGCAATTAGCAGTTGTGATCTGAACTCCCTTACTTTCATTAGAGTCAATCAGTTAGTCAATATTCACATATCAAGTGATTACTATGTTCCAGACACTGTGATAAGCACTTGGCTTACAAAGGAAGGCAAAAAAAAAAAAAAAAATCCCTGCCCTCAAGGAATTTAAAATTATAATGGGAAATACAACCTGTAAAAAAAACTGTACCAACACCACCCTCATTTACAATGAAATCAATGGCATATAGGGCCCTCAGGAGAGGAATTTTGCTACTTCCTTGATTGGATCCACTAAAGAGTTGTTTAGATTGTCTGGAACAGGGATCATGTGAAGGGATTTGTTATTTGCTGGAAAGTTAATTTGTAGCTAACTTTTTGATGCCCCTCAAAGAAAAATGATAACTATATATCACACATGACTAAGGGGCCAAGAGTGCCTTTTTCTCCAGAGCAACTATTTCCAATTCCTGAGTGTGTGTGTGGCAGGGGGTAGGATGGTAGTAGAGAGTGAAGCATCTTGAAAGAAAAGTTAAAGGGGAAATTTAAAGGAGATAAAACATAGAGCCTGAGCTCATTACAAAGCTTGCATTTATGGATCTACTCACAAGAGTCCATCATCCTTAGTGACAGGCAGCCAATTATCAGGAGTTCCCTATGTGCGCTTAGTGAACCAACACAGAATTAACTCATACTATAGGGAAAGACCTTTGTCAAATTCTCCCAAACAAATAATTGTGCCCTCTAATCTTATCAGGTCAATTAATGGAACTCATCAAACTGAGAAGATACTCCCCTGATCACTACTTCCAATATATATTTAATAAATAATATTGAGGCTTACTGAAAATTTTTTTAAATAAGACAGTGATATGATCAGAAGAGTGAATTAGAAAGATTACACTTGAAGACCTGTGAAAGATGAATTGGAGAGGATATAAACTATTAGCCAAAAGACTATTAGCAAAAGCAATAACAACCAAAAATATAACTAAACAATCCACAAAAAAGACAAGTTAGCAGACATTAGATAAACTATAGTTAAGAAAAACAATTAGAAAACTATTACAAATACAAATATGGGTTCAAAATTAACTCACCCCATATTTTGGTCTGATACTTTGAATCAATTGATCATAGGCCTGAGCCTTAATATAAGTCACTGCAGTAATTTAACAAAGTAAAAATATTCAATATAGAAAGTATATTCTGATTAGTTGAGGGATTTTGTCAGTCTCTATAGGCCATGAATAAAAGCATTTTTTTTACTATAATCAGGAAGTTCCAGTGAGTGGAGAGGTTGTGACAAGTATGGTTTTCCAGTAACTACCTGGGAGTAGGATGAAATATAAAGAGGCCTAGGCTTTGATGTTGGCCAGATTTCACTTTCTCCTAGTCCTCTTTACTAGCAATACTTGGGGACACATCTCTTCAATACAATCTAGGTCTCAGGGGGAAAATATTCCCAAATTAGCTCATTATGTTTCCTTCCAAATGTGGCATGTCTGATGTTTGGGTAAGGTTGAATATCTGCTAGTATTAGATTGAGTCAGGAAGGTCACTTAGTACTTTGCTCCTCATTGTCTGTCTTCTGGCAAATCCCAAGATAAAATGCAATTCCTTGACTTCTGGTAGCATTCTCTATGGATTTTTCAAAGTTCATAAGTTTTTAACTATCTGTAATCTCCTTTATCAAAAAGTCAGAAATAATATACATAATAGAGACAAAAACATTCTAGCTCCAAGAGAAGTCTTGAGACTCCTCGCTTACCCAAAACCACACAAAAACTCATTTTCTTTCTTCAATGCCAGCCAGTCCAGAATAAGCCAGAACCAAGAGACTTGTCCTCTCTGACTAGTGTCTTTGGAATTCACCACAGTTATTGTTCCACACTCAATCAAAAAGTCTTTTCTTCATCAAGTAACTAGGAGACTGAAGCAGTGACTAAAGGTCTGTGATTGCACCAAATTGGAGATCAGGATCTTGCATTACACATCACAGAGTGTCTTCTATTTAAGAATCAGATAAACTGAGTATGCTATGAATGCTTAATAGAACAGAGAGTTTTATTAAGTAGGTATTTAAACATGTATTTCCTGAATGGAATGCAATTGAAAATATTTTGTAACATAATAGCATATTAAATGATTTCTCCTTTTTATTTTTTGTAATTTTTCCCAAATGCTTTATTAACTTCTGGTTTACATCATTCATTTCCATCAGATTTTGAGTTATTATTTTTCCCCATTTTTCCCCTACCCACCACCCCAGAATAGCAGTCAACCAGGATATCCCCTCATCCAATCTGCTCTCCCCCATATCTTCTCCCATACCAACTTTGACTTTTCTATTAGGGCAAAGTGACCCTCTGTGCCCGAATGCCTGCACATCTTATCTCCCAATTACATGCAAAATAGTATTAATAATAGCATTTCTATATATTTGAAACATTTAATTTTAAAACTTCGAATTCCAGATCCATTCCCTTCTTCCCTTGTCACCCACTCCCTCAGGGAATATAAGCAAATCAGGATATGTTGTACATATATAGCTATGCAAAACATTACCACGGTATATATATTGAAAAAGACTGGCTGTATTTCCCTCCCACCCATCCCACCCCCACCTGGTCCATGCCCTACATTGATCCTGTCTCTCTTCAAAAGTGGGTGCCTCCAACCTCCCCTCCTCCCCCCTACTCTTCTGCAGGGTGAGATATCCCATTTGGTATGTATGTCATTCTCTCCCTGAGCCAAATTCAATGAGAATATGGTTTTGCCTTTTTGCCTTCCTGTTCTTCCTCTACCATGCAACCACATCCCCTTGCCTCTTCTACATGAGATAGTTTACCCCACCCTGTCTCTCCCCATCTCCTCTTGCCACTTTCCTCTCTCACCTCTTAACTTCACCTCTTAAGTATCATCCCTTCTCACCAAATATGACCTGTGCCCTCTATTCATGTGTACCTGTAAACATATATACACACATTCACATATGTATTCCTATGCCCGTATACAGTTCCTTAATTATTTTCATACTGAGAAAGGTTTCATCAGTCACAGTTATTGTTTTTCCATGCAGGAATGTAAATCATTCAACTTTGATAAGTTCCTTTTGATTTCTTTTCCCTGATGACCTTCTCAGGCATTTCTTACTTCTTGTGTCTGAATGTCAAATTTTCTATTCAACTCTGGTTTTGTCCTCAAGAATGCTTGAAAGTCCTCTATTCCACTGAATGACCACATTTTCCCCTGAAACAAAATACTCAATTTTGCTGAGTAGGTGACCCTTGGGTTCAGTCCCAGCTCTTTTGCCCTTTGGAATATCATATTCCATGCCCTTCAATCCCTCAGTGTAGAAGCTGCCAGGTCCTGTGCTATTCTGATTGTGTTTCCACAATATTGAAATTGTTTCTTCCTGGCTGCTTGTAGTATTTTCTCCTTGATCTGGGGATTCTGGAACCTGGCTATAATATTCCTGGGAGTTTTCTTTTGGGATCTTTTTCAGGAGGTGATCTGTGGATTCTTTCAACCTCTATTTTGCCCTCTGGGTCTAAAACATCAGGGCAATTTTCCTTGAGAATTTCTTGAAGGATGATTTTTAGGTTCTTTCTTTCATCATGGCTTACAGGTAGTCCAATAATTTTTAAATTATCTCTCCTGGGTCTATTTTCCAGGTCAGTGGTTTTTCCCATGAAATATTTCACATTGCCTTCTATTTTTTCAATTGCTTGGATCTGTTTAACAGCATCTTCATTTCTCATAAAGTCACTAGCTTCCATTTGCTCCCGTCTAACTCTGAAGGAATGAATCTCCTCAGTGAGCTTTTGAGATTCTTTTTCCATCTGGCAAATTTGGCTTTTTAAGCCATTCTTTTCCTCATTGCTTTTTGAGCCTCTTTTGCCACTTGCGTTAGTCTATTTTTTAAGATGTTGTTTTCCTCAGTCAGGCTGTTGACTATCATTTCATACTTTTCCTGCATCCTTCTCATTTCTCTTCCCAATTTTTCTTCCACTTCTCTTATTTGGTTTTTAAAATCCTTGTTAAGGTCCTCTATGGCCTGTAACCTGCTCATATTTTCATTTGGGGCTTCTGGTGCAGGAGTTCTGACCTCACAGTTCTCCTCCTCTTCCATGCTTTGATCCTCTTTGCCCCCAAAATAGGAATCTAATGTTGCATTTTTCTGTTTATTTTGTTTCCTTTGCATAGGCATGTTGCCACTTAATTACTTGACTTTTGGGCTTGTTGCCACAGTAGGACTCTGCCACCAGACATGGGAGCTTTCCTCACAAACATTGGGGTCTTCTCAATTGCTGCAGGTATTAGTTGGGTGCCCTCCCTGAAGCCCCCACACACTCTGGCCAGCTGGACATACACCCCAAGACGTCCACCCCAGATCACAATCCAGATCCAGGGAGGTTATAGCAAGAGTGATTACTGTCCAAACTGATCGACGGATACCCCTACTGTTCACGGGCCAGGAGCTGAAGCTGCAACTGAATGTGTAAAATGGAGGCTGTGCTGTGTCTCCTCAGTGGCTTCTAGTCCCCGGAGGAAGATGCTGTCATGTTCCCAAGCACTGGTCCCAAAGTCCATAAGGCACTAACCTCTCACTTTGTGTTGGAAATTCTGGAAAAGGTACAGTTGCTGATGTTCTGGGGTCCCTCCAGCCAGCTGCTAGTTCAGCCACCCTGGGGCTAAAACCTCCGACTCCGAGTTCTCCTTTTTAGATGCATTTTGAATGTTATATTTCATTATCTCATCTCATGTTCTCTTTCTTTTTCATTACATGTCCTGTATTTTTGGAGGCTGCTTATCTGGTTTGTGCATCACCTAGGTTCTTTGCTTTCTTTCCTTTACCTTCTAACATTTTCATTAGAGCTTTTCATTGTTTATTAACGTCTTCCCCTTGGAGGTAAGCAAGGTAGAAAAAGAGGTCACATAAATCAAGAAGGCATTTGTAGGATATCTGAAAATGTCTTTGATTCTTTCTACAAGCATCGAATTTAGCAGCACATGCTGTGAAAAAAAAGATTTTGGCAATTGTCTTTAGTTTAGAGATTCTCTAAAAGTGATTGATGATAGAATTTTGTGGATTTGTTCTGTTCAGGCTGTGTCCATCTCCAGCAATATAAAGATATCTCTAAAAATTCTCCCTAAAGGGTGCTAGGTGACCCAGTGAATAGAGAACAGGCCCTGGATTCAGGAGCTCCTGAGTTCAAATCCAGCCTCAGACCCTTGACACACTTACTAGCTGTGTGACTTTGGGCATGTCACTTAACCCTACTTGCCCTCCAAAAAAGCAAAAAACAAAAATAAAAATGCTTCCTAATATATGCTAAATCTTCAATATACTACTGCCTATGAAAGTATTTTTTTAATAGCCAAGTTTTTTAGGTTTATATTTCAAATTCCATTTTGGATGTAACCAATGGATATCTCAAGGAATATTGATTGAATTATAACAGCAGAGTTTTTTTTTTTGTTTTTTTTTTTTTTTTTTAGTTTTTCAGTTGTGTCCAATGCTTTGTGTCCCTGTTTTGGCTTTTCTTTACAAAGATTCTGCAGTGGTTTGCCATTTCTTTCTCCAATTGATTTTACAGATGAGGAAACTAAGTCAAATAGGGTTAAGTGACTTGGTTAGAGTTACACAGCTGTTACGTGTCTGAGGCCAGATTTGAAGGCAGTAAAATGTATCTTCCTGATTCTAGACCCAGCACTCTATCCACTGCGCCACCTAGTTGCCCGAATAAGAGCACAGATAATTAACTTCAGCTTTCTAAATTTACAGAAAATGACGCCAAGGTCCAGAGAGGAAGAGAGACTTTGAACATACTGGAATAGTCAGATTAAGTCATAAAGTTTCACATTTTCTTCCAATTTTGTGTATACATGTACGTGTGTGCATGTGTGTGTGTGTGTGTGTGTGTGTGTGTGTGTGTGTGTGTTTAACTTAAATGTCAGACTAAATATAACAGACCACCTGGCAATATTAAATTACTTCGGCACAATGAAATATAAATTGGGCCAAAGGTCACTTAATGAGCCATATCATTATAGAGTAATTTTATTGTTAAAATAATATGATTCCACTGGTAGGCATGTATGTATAAACAATAGAAAAAATATCCCTGACAAGAAATAACCGGCCGCCCATTTTATGTTTAACTGCCTATGGGGTCTGACCACTTTACTCCATGGTGTGGTATTTAATTTGAGAGCTTAATTCACAGGTATTACATGATTTGGCTTCTTTTAGTCTGAATTGTTAATAGGATTTGAAAGAGCTATAAGTATTTCCACTTAATTTTGTTCTTGACTGAAAAGTATTAGTGAGCAACCCTTCCCATGCATTTGGGATGTTTAATTGTGTTTTTCTCTTTCATTCTCACTCAATTGTCAGTTAAGCAGCAGGCAAACATTTTCTCGTTAAAGCTTTGTGGCAAACAGTTCAAATTGAAATCTACAGTACCATAGAATTCCTGATTTACAAGCTGAAAATAGCTTAAGAAATGTTATCCTTGGGCTATTTATGTCTGTTGGCAAAGACGATTCATAGAATATAATTACTCATCATTCACGTTGGTATACTAAGTAGGAGATGTCAGTCTCCAAATTATTTTCTTCAGAAAGGTGAAGTCCAAATTGCATAATGGAAGAATCTTTTGAAAACTTTGCCTACCAAGTGTATCTTAGTGATTAGCCACAGGCCACAGGCTGCCAAGCCCTTTTAATGTAGCAGATGTTTGCTCCATAGATACAACAGTAAATATCACTATTTGGTAGTTAAAATATTTTTTAATTATCCCTGTGGAATAGTATTGAAACAATTTCCAATATTGTGAATTAATTTGGAATTCTCTTGTGCCAAATATATAATAATCTATCTATAAGTGAGTTTGAATGATCTAATATAATCATACTGTGATTTTTTTTTCGAGAAAAAATCTACGAGAATTAACTTAATAAAGATACATCATTGGTAAAGGAGATAGAATGACAGACTTTGATTTAGGAAGACTTGAGCTCAAATTTTGCCCTATAGACTCACCAGCTGTGGGACCCTATTAAGTGACCCTGTCACTTAACATCCGTGTATTTGACCTTTAGTGTCCTAATCCATAAAATGGGCAATTAGCTCAAAGAGTTATATCAAAGATTCAGCAAAGTCCTTTTTTTCAAATTTTAAATAACTATGTAAAGTTTTTCATAGATTTAAAGCTAAAAGAAACATTTGAAGTCACATAGCTTGCTCTTCTCAGTTAATAAAATTTTGGGAGAGGATTCACAAACAGATTCCTTTTTTATGACAAAGACATTAACTGAACAGCCCATTTAAAATATTTTTTATTTTATCAATTAAGTATTCTTTGTGTAAATTAACAAAGCATCAGTTAAATAGACAACCTTTGATAATACCAAGTTTGATAGTCATCTCGTCTTGAAGCTGAATGTAAAATAGAATACAACAAGATGTTTGCAGTTTCAGTGCCATCATCTTTTTCAGAGTATTATGACACGGAGAATTTCAATGATGAACATGAAGAGATGCTTCAAACAAAGTTAACATATAGCTTCGTATTAGGTGGCTTAAATGCAATGGTGAGAAGAGAGCAGAAAATTTTGTATTAAAATAAGGTTAAAGGTAAAAAAAAGTAAAACAGAACAAAGGCTTATTGATTATTCAAAGCCTCCTACATGACTATCAAGAATGTTTATATCCTTTTCTTTTTGATATTTTATTTATATCTTCTGTTTTATATCAACTTCAATTCTAAATATGCATTTCCTCCTGTGTTCCTTGAGGAAGCATCCTTTGTAAAAAAAATAAAATAAGAAAGAAGAGGTGGTAAAAGTAAGTCAAGACTAAGCAAAATCAACAGAATTGAATAGTATTAGTTGTTCTATACCTATATCACCCCTACTTTGAAAAGACACAAGAACCTTCTAATTCAGATAAGAATGTGAAAAGTTCTAGTCCAACACAGGTCTTCTAAGGAAAACATTTTAAAGATGAAGAACATCATAAAGAACAAAAGAACTCAAATAAAATACCCCAGAACACCTATATTTATAAAATATTAGAGAAGAAAATGGCAACTTAAACAAGAACTACTATAAGGGAAGAAATATGAAGATGAGGACTTGGTGATAAATAACAACAGAAAGAAGCAATTGAGGAACTGAGCCAAGATGGCAGAATAGAGGCATCAACCCAGCTGGACTCTCCCAACATTCACCTCCAAACAACTTTAAAATAACACATCACATCTAGTTCTTGAGTAGCATAGCAAAGAAAAGGTCAAAGTGAAACATTTTTTTCCAGCCTAACCGAACTTAGGAGGTAAGAAAAAAGGTTGGGGCTGGCCTAATGTGTACACAGTACTACATAATCCTGGGCTTTGGAGGCACCTGCAGTAGCACTAGAAACAATAACTTTGGGAGCTGTCTGTTTAGAACTGGCAAGGGAATAGGAAAACTGGTCAGAAAGAGTTCACTAGGAAACCTGAGCTGGTACTAGGCAAAGGATTTGCTTCTATTTGTTAACTCCATTTCTCATTCACAATTCTGAGTTGCAAACCCACGGCAGAGTTGAAAGTGGTGCCACTGCAGGGAATAAGATGCCTTGGGTGCAGTTCCATGGCAGAAGAATGCTAGTGCTTGTGGCTGTTGTTCAGTTAGAAGGAGATGGGATCTAGGTGGTTCATCAGATAGGACACTGGACTTGGGATGAGGAAGACTCATGTTCATGGTTCAAATCTGGCTTTAAATGCTTACTCACTATGTGAACCTTGGTGAGTCACTTAAACCTGTTTGCCTCAGTTCTGCATCGGTAAAATGGGCTGAAGAAGAAAATGAAAAACTACTCCAGTATATTTGTCAAAAAAAATGGAATCATGAGTCAAACATGACAGAAAAATAACTCAAAAAAAACCCAAAACAGAGGAGGTTATACAGACGAATGGTATGAGGATAAATCAATTATACTGGAGAAAGAAATGACAAACCTCTCCAGTATCTTTACAAAAACAAAACAAAAAAATACCAACAAACAAACAAGCACACTAAAAACCATGAAAAGTATTGGCACAATATGGTCCCACAAGGTCATGAAGAGTTAGATATGAATAAACAACTGAACAAAACAAAAAAATAATTATATTGGGATGCTCTGAAACAAAGTAAAAGATTGATGCCCTGGGAAAAGAAGGAAAGGAAAGTAAGAATGGGGAAAATTATGTCACATGTGAGATGAATGAAAGGAAGAGCTATTTTAGTGGTAGGGAAAATGTGGAGGGATGGGTTATGCTTGAATTTCAGTTTCATTGGGGATTGGTTCAAAGAGGGAAATACAAATACACACAGATACATATATATGTGTGTATATGTGTATACACATATATGTATGTGTGTGCATACATATAGAAACATATGCATGTGTGCACCCATCATGTATGTATACACACATACATGCACACACTCAGTAGGACATTGAAATTTAGCTTACACAGTAGGGAGATAGAAATGAAATGGGATAAAAGGAAAGGGGGACTATAAAGGACAGGATGGGTTAAGGGAGGCAGTGCTCAGAAGCAAAATGAACTTTTGAGAAGGGAAAGGGTAAAAAGAGAGAAAGATAAACGGAAGAAAATAGAGGGATATATACAATAAGTTATCATAACTATGAGTTTAAATGTAATGAATTCAGTCATACAATGGAAGTGGATAACAAAATGGATTAGAAAACATAAGTTAACAATGTGCTGTTTACAAGAAACACTCTCGAACCAGAGAGACACACATAGAGTTAAAATAAGGGCTGGAACAGAATCTCTTCTGCTTTAGTAGATGTGAAAAGAGTCAGGAATAGCAATCAAGTTATTAAACAAATGAAAAGCAAAAATAGAGTTAATTTCTTTTCTTTTTTTTTTTTCTTTCTGGAAGGGGGTGGACAGTACAACTGTGGGTAAGTGACTTGTTCAAGGTCCCATGCCTAGTAAGTGTCTAAGGCTGGATTTGAATTCAGATCTTCCTGACTCCAGGGCCAGTGCTCTATTCACTACACCACCTAGCCTCCCCTTGAGTTAATTTCAAGAGATACTCAAAGAAACTACATTTTACCAAAATGTACCACAGACAATGAAGTATAGTCAACATATATTTTACCAAATGTCAAAGTATCCAAATGCCTGTGGGGGGTGTCAGATTTCCCCTCTCACAACTCAATAAACCCAACAATAAAATAAAGTTTAAAAGACCTCTAGAGATAAATGAAGAGAAACAGAAAAGAATATGTCGCACCTCAACCATATATGGCACTTCACAAAAATTGACCTTGTATTCAGGCATAACAAACTTCACAAACAAATTCAATAAAACAGAAACCTTACTCAATAAAGAGACTTGGGAATTGATAAAAAATTAATTTTAACTAAAGAATCTATTCCTAATGAACGAGTGGGATAAAGAACAAATCATGGAAAAATTCAATAATTTCTGTAAATAGGACAACAATTAAACAACATGCCAAACTTGTGGTATGTAGTTAAATAATTTCTTCAGGGTAAGAAACAGTTGAGGGTAATAGTATGCTGGAAATAAGTAAGACTTTGGTTAGAAGTTGCAGAACTTCTGACCTGAAATTACAAACCTCCAGGGAGGTGAAAATATGAAGCAAGTGATACAACTCCCATGACCTGGTAGAAAGATACCTTAGGAAGCACAAACTGCTAACTCTGGGGAGAGTCTAACTTTGATACCTTTCCATCTCTTAGTCTAAGACTGGTCTAAATCACTGGTCAAAGCTGTGAAGTAACTCAAGGCTATTTTCTAGGTACCCTCAAGTCCAGGTCCTGAAATATATTCTAATCTGCAATAGTCCAGGAGAGGGCTGATAGTCCAATCTAGGTGGGTGACTGGGAGAGTCAAGAAAAGGGGATATATAGTGTGTGCAAAAAAAATCATAGTTTTGAAATTACTAAAACTTAAACACCCTATATGTGAGAGATGTAGATAAATTGTAAGATTTTGAAATTGATTGATATGTGTGATAAGTTTCTAATTAGAAGATTAGTTTTTAGTTTAATAATAGGTGTTTAATAGATCTTTATTTATGATTTAAAAAGACAATGAAGTTGAGGATAACATCAAAGATGAGATACTAGGTGACTAGGAGTGTAGAGATGTGTTGGCTGTAATAGAAGAGTTCAGGAGAGGGGATAGCTTGAAGGGAAAGGATAATGAATACTGTTTTGGAAGTGGTGACTTTGTCGAGTCTAAAGGAATCTAATTTGAGATACCCAATAGGCATCTCCTGTGATTCACTAGGGCCAGATGTATAGATGTGAAAATTATATTTAGAGCGATAAAATTAAAACCATGCTATACATACATAATACATACATACATACATATGCATATGTGTATATATGTGTGTATGTCTCTATCCATATATCTATCTATCTATCTATCTATCATCTATCTATCTATCTATCTATCTATCTCTTATTGCCTTACCTGATGAGATTGACATGTGGAACAGTATAAAAGGAAAATAGAAAAGGACATAAGAATGGACTTTGGGGGTGACCGTCATACATTATTTGATGGGTGTTACATTAAATAGAACCACATTAATCAGAACTGCTAGAAAAGGATTAAGGACAGATCATATAGGTATGAGATAAATTAAGGGAAAAAGTGTAAGTAAAACCTGGAAAATGTAGAGTATTCTTAAGAAATTCATTAATGGTATCAAATGCAACAGTGACATCAAAGAGGATAAGGCTGTGTATTTTTCTAGTACCTAGGGAACAAGTATCACCAATAGTGTGTGACAATATCAAGTGGTTTTACATCAGAAATGGACAGCATTTTATTAGTAGAAATCACACAGGCAGATATACTACTATTTTCTTGATTAATCTTCACTAAGGACAATGGTACCTCTTAATTTGACTTGCTGCTGAAGCTTTCTATATGTCTATATCTGTATTCTCTCCCCCAACAGAATGTGAGCTCCTTGAAAAAATGAAATGTCTCTACTTCACTATTTGTAGCCCCGGGACTTAATATGGTTCATTCCATATAGAAATAATAATATGTTTCATTCTATATAGAAAACATTTAAATAAGTATTTTTGTTCATTCACTGGAGGAATTTGGAATGATTTTTAAGTAGAAGAGTCAGAGAAAACATGTGAGATTGCTTTAAGTATTTGGAAAATGACCCTGTGTTATCTTGGCTATAGAGGACAGAACTAGTAGCAACAGATGAAAGATGTAATAAGGAAGATGTAGGCTTGATATGAGGAACATCTTCCTGAAAATTTGAGTTGTCCAGAAGATTATTGGACTGCCTTAGGAGGTAGAGATCTCTCCTATTACAAGATGTTTTCAAGAGAAGATTAGTTGAGTACTTTTTACTGATGTTATGGGGGTGATTCTTAGGCAGCAATGAATTGTATTAAATCATCTACAAAGTCTCTTCAAAATCTTAGACTCTGTGTTCCTGTTATTCTTATACTTCAGTGAATCTGTGAGTTTAGAGTAGTTACTTCCTTTACTAGTACAAACATCAACATTTCTATCCCTCCTCATCACTTGTTGTTCTTATCAATTTCTTTTTTTAATCTTTTAAAATTTTATTTTTAGTTTTCAACTTTAATTTCCCAAAGATTTTGAGTTACAAATTTTTCCCATCTCTCCCCTACCCCCACCCCAAGATGGCAAGCATACTGAATACCCCTTCCCAAAATCTTCCTTCTCTTATATCTACCCCAATCCACCCCCCACCTTACCTTCTTGTAGGGCAAGATGGATTTCTATACCCCATTGATATACCCTGTATATCTTTTATATCTTTTTTCCTGCTTGCATTTAAAACAATTTTTTTTTGCTTTTTGGAGGGCAATTGGATTTAAGTAACTTGCCCAAGGTCACATGGCTAGGTTTTTTTTTTTTTTTTGCATGTGCATGTTAAGTGTCTGAGGCTGGATCTGAACCCAAGTCCTTCTGACTCCAGGGCCAGTGTTCTACTCACTGTGCCACCTAGCTGCTGCAAAAAACAAATTTTTAACATTGTTTTTGAAACTTTGAGTTCCAGATTCTCTCCCTTCTTCCTTCCTCACCCACCCTCACTGAAAAGAAAAGGAATTCAATATAGGTTATACATGTGTAGTAATGCAAAGCATTTCCATAGCAGTCATATTGTGAAAGACTATTTCCTGCCCCTCCATTTATTCTATTTTCTCCTTTTACCTTGTCCCTTTTAAAAAGCATTTGCTTCTAATTACCCTCTCCCCCAATTTGCTTTCCCTTCTCTCATCCCCACCTCTTATCCCTAGGGACTGTGCTAGGCTCCCTGCCCTGTGTGATAGACCCTTTTTGTGGGCGTTCCAGGCTGCCTTCAGCTGGAGATTTGTTTCTCTGTATTACTTTGTGGGTTCTGTAGCTCTAAAATGTGTTTAGAGTAATTTTTTTTACAGGTATTGTAAGTGGCTGGAGTGGTAGTTCATGCAAGTTCCTGCTTTTACACAATAATCTTGGCTTGCCCCCTACTATTATGAATTTCAATTAATTCTACATAGAAGATCTATCACATTATTGAAACCTTCCACTGACACCTTTTCTATTTCATGTTTACTAATACTCTTGGATTGTAAGAGTTTCATCACAATATTATAGATTTTCAGAGTTGGGAAGGACCTCAGAGTTCTCTTAGGCCAACCTATTTCTGGAAAAAAAAAGTCTTTATGTTACTTTATGTTACTTTTACTTAATGGATTCCAGTGGGGGGTAAAATTCTACCTCCTGGGTAATTATTCCATTTCACTTTTAGATAGATCTAATAGAATTCTTCATTTACATCAAGTCTAAATACTTTTCTTTTCAATTTCTACTCATTGCTTCTGGTTTCATCTCCTGGATCTAAGAAAACCAACCCTAATTCTGCTTCTACATGACAGCTCTTAAATATTTCAAAATACTTGTCATGTTTCTCTGTTCCTCTTTTATTCAGAATAAACATCATGACTTCTTTCCATCAATCCTCATATGGCTTTAGCCCAAGGCTTTTTTGCCGTCCTTTTTGTTCTCCTCTTGACAGCTTATCAATGTCCTTAGCAAAATGTAATCCCTTGTGATGGGTAAAATATTTCTGTACATAACTGTTGTATGCCACTTTTCAGCCATTTATGTATTATTAGTTATTTTAGTTCTTTTACCACTTCTTACTCATGGCACTGTTTGCAATGTGCTTTGGTCTACTTATAGTCAACATAAATTTTGCTGCTAGCCTTTGTGTCAAGTACCATAGTAACTCTTTGGAAATCATGGCATTCTATGATTTCACAGACATATAATATTATTGAGCCAATGTCAGTATTGATATAAATAATCTTGTGAGTAAGAAATCATGTGGGATCATTGAAAGCACAATTCTCCAACTTTATACAGCAACATACTAAAGTTCTATTTAATTTTGGTGTTTGTATTATATATTTACATATTTTATGTTTGTAATTCAGGCTTTAGGTCAATCAAATTAATGAAGTACAGATAGAGGGCAAAGTTACAAAGAGCATCTACCTTAAGAAAAAATCTTCCTTAAGACAAAAATGTCTGGTGCAATAACATGGCAGAGTAAAAATAGGGACTCACAGAAGCTTTCCTAAATTCTCCTCCCAGCAACTTTAAAATAACACCTCAAAAGGAATTCTGGAGTGACATAAACAATAAAAGGAGAGGATGAAAAATTTTTCCAGCACAAGACAACTTAGAAGTTTAAGAGGGAAGATATATCTCATTGGGGTGAGAATGGAGCCCACTCTAGTGCACGCTGCATCTAGCAAGTAAGCGATAAGCCTTGAGGGTGACTGAATCAGCAGCACGGTGGCTTTCTGGGCTCTCAACCTGAATACTGTAAGGGGTCAAGGAGTTGGTCAGAAGATTAAAGAGACTGGGTGCAGGACTTTTTCATTTCCCATTCATGTTTCCAGCTACTAGTCAAAAGGTGATGTGGACTGCTGACATATAATTATTGGATGACCTGAAATATCATGATAAAAAAAAAAGTCTGGACACCATATTTCAAGAAATTATCAAGCAAAAATGCCCTGATATTTTAGAACCAGAGGGAAAAATAGAAATTGAAAGAATTCACCAATCACCTCTTGAAAAAGATCCCAAAAAGAAAACTCCTGGAAATATTATAGCCAATTTCCAGCGTTCCCAGGTTAAGGAGAAAATACTTCAAGCAGTCAAGAAGAAACAATTTGGGCACTGTGGAGACCCAATAAGGATAACACAAGATCTAGCAGCTTCTACATTAAGGGATCAAAGGACTTGAAATATGATACTCCTTAGGTCAAAGGAGCTATCACTAAAAGCAAGAATCACCTACCCAGCAAAATTGAGTATAATGAGTATAATATAAATATGGTCATTCAATGAAACAGAGCACTTTCAAGCATTCTTGATGAAAAAAGCTGAGCTGAACAGAAAATTTGACTTTCAAATGCAAGAAGCAAGAGAAGCATGAGGAGGTAAACAGGAAAAAGAAATCATAGGAATTTATTAAAGTTGAACTATTTACATTCTTACATGGAAAAATAATAATTGTAACTCATAAGACTTTTCTCAGTATGAGGATAGCTGAAGGGAATATATATATATATATCCATATATATGTGTGTGTATACATACATATTACATGTGTGTATACATATACATATTATATATGTGTGTATACATACATATTATATATGTGTGTATACATACATATTATATATGTATGGGAGGTTGTATGTGTATATAAATATATGTGAGTGTGGACATTTGTATGTTCATCTATACATAAACAGAGGGCACAGGATGAGTTGAATATGAAGGGATGATTTCCAAAAAATAAAATTAAGAAGTGAGAAAGGAATTTATTGGGAGAAGAAGTAAGGGAGCAATAGATTAGGGTAAAATATCTCATATAAAAGAGGCAAGAGAAAACTGTTACAATGGAGGGGAAGAGCAGGAAGGTGAAAGGGAATGGGACAACCTGATTCTCTTTGATTTTGGACTAAGGATGGAATAATGTACACACTCAATTGGGTATCTTATCCTATGAGAAAATAGGGGGGTTGGGGATGAGAGGGGGGGATAGAAGGGAGGGTAGATTGGGGGAGATGGTAGTTAGAAGCAAACATTTTTGAAAATGGATAGGGTCAAAGGAGAAAATAGAGTAAGTGGGGGATGGGATAAGACAGAAGGAAATCTAGTCTTTCTATGGAAATGATTTGGGTAACTATCACATGTACAATCTATATTGAATTGCTTCTTCCCGGTGGGGGTGGGTGAGGAGAGAAGAAGAGAAAAAAAATCTGGAACTCAAAGATTTAAAAACAAATGTTTAAAAATTGCTTTTTTACATGCAACTGGGAAATAAGATATACAGGTACTGTGGTATAGAAACCCATCTTGCCCTCCTAGAAAGGTGCTGGGCGGGGGGGTGAAGGGAGAGAATATAAAGAGAACAGATTGAGGGAAGGGATGTTCAGCAGTCTTGATATTTTGGAGTGGGGGTAGGGGAAAGATGGGGAGAGAAAAATTGTAACTCAAAATCTTGTGGAAATGAATGTTGATAACCAAAAATAAATGTATTTTTAAAAGCATACATAGTGAGCTTTCAAGAAGTGAATTTGTACTTAATATGATTCCCTTTGCAGCTAAGTGGTGCAGGGGGAGACTTGAATCAGAAAGACCTGAGTTCAAATGTGACCTTAGACACTTACTAACTGTTTGACTCTGAATAAACCATTTAATCCTATTTGCTTCAGTTTCCTCCTTTGTAAAATGAGCAGAAAAAGGGCACGATTAACCACTTAAGTATCTTTGCCAAGAAAACTCCAAATGGTATCATGAAGAGTTAGGCATGACAGAAATGGCTGCATGTACAGAACATTTCTTTAACCAGAATGATTAATAAATAAGATTATTCATTTTTCCAATTATATCTAAGGTCTTTTCTGACACTAAGAACCATTAAAATTATGAAAATATTACTCCATCAAATTTTTGTAAGAAATATAAACTTCTGATGAAAATATGTTCAGAAAATATGTAATTATAAAAATGCAAAACACTGAAAGGTAGAATTCTACAGTGACAAAACAGAGTTTTAGGCTCAATCAGTTTACATTTAGAGTAACATAATGTAAATCCATGAGAGTGGGGATAACTTTATGATAATTTCATTCGTAATCTATAATCCATAAAAATAATAAATTATGTGAAATCTAACACCTTTTAATTGTATTATAAATTTATAATTACATTTAAATTTATATAGCTGAAATATCTAGATTTATATTTTCCATTATGTGACACAAAATCAGTGTCTTACAATGATTAGTAAAAACAATTGATGGTGCTAAATACTGAAAGATAATTTCTAGCATTGTGTATATTTTTACACCTATGTAAGTAATTGTGAGATGAACAGTCCTTGTCTACTCGAAACTATTTAAAATAGATTTAAAGCTTCCTTTTGGGTTTATTATCTCAGACATTTCTGGAAAAAAAATAGTTTGCATCTTCCCTTCAACAAAGAAAAATAATTTAGCAAATCCACCCAATGCACTAACCATATATGGTAGTATATATAACATAATGCCTTAAGAATTAGTCTTCTAGAAATGCTTTAAATGACTATTGATTAGAGAAATGCAAATCAAAACAACTCTGAGATACCACATCTCTCCAGTCAGATTGGCTAAGATGACAAAACAAGAAAGTGACAAATGCTGGAGAGGATGTGGACAAATTGGAACACTAATACATTGCTGGTGGAGTTGTGAACTTATCCAAACATTCTGGAGAGCAATCTGGAATTATGCCCAAAGGACTATAAATAATTTCATACCCTTTGACCCAAAAATACCAATTCTAGGGTTATATCTCAAAGAGATCTTAGAAGTGGGAGGAAGACCCATATGTACAAAAATATTTATAGCAGCCCTTTTTGTGGTTGCAAAGAATTGGACACTAAAGGGGTGCCCATCAATTGGGGAATGGCTAAACAACTTGTGGTATATGAATGTAATGGAATATTATTGTTCTATAAGAAATGAGGAGGTGATGGATTTCATAATTACCTGGAAACACTTATACAAACTGATGCTGAGTGAGAAGAGTAGAATCAGAAGAAATTTGTATACAATCAAAGACATATCATATGTGTAATGACCAACTATGACAGACTGGACTCTTTTCAGCAATGCAGTGATATAATTCAATCCCGAAAGACTCAAGAAAGAGAGAAATGCGACATCCAGAGATATAACTAGAAAGAACTGAGCCTGAATCCTGATGGAAACAAACTAAATGATCTTTTTCTTTTCATTGTTTGATTTTATTTCTTCTTTACCATCTTTCATCCCACCTAGTACAATACGCCTTTGTAATTGGAATAATGTCTAATATGAATGTATTTGCAGATCCTATACTGAACTATATGCTGTTGTGGGGGGAGGGGGAGGGAAGTAAAGGAAATTTGAAAATCAAGGAACTATGGATTGAATCTTGTTAACTGAAACTAAACTAATAAATTAATTAATAAAAAAGAATTAGTCTTCTGCCACTCTGTCATTATACAGGAGGTATATTTTGTTATGTATTCTTTAGGCCAATCATTGTTATATAATGATATTTAATGACTCAGATTTCCATTTCCTTGTAGTATTTTTTAAAATTTACATTATTGTCTCAATTACATTAAATACATACATCACTATTTTTATTCAGCTGATTTCCTTTCCATGGGGTCTTATATATCTTCTTGTTTTTCTCTGAATTATTTTTTTTTTTTTAAAGCAATTGGGGTTAAGTAACTTGCTCAAGGTTACACGGCTAGTCATTATTTATGCGTGGGTGCTCATTTTCTGAGGCCGGATCTGATCTCGGGTCATCCAAACTCCGAGGCCGGTGCTCTTACTCACTGCGCCACCTAGCCGCCCCTTTAGGGCAATTGGGGTTAAGTAACTTGCCCAAGGTTACAGGGCTAGGTTTTTGTTTGTATGGATTAAGTGTCAGAGGCCGGCTCCGAACTCAGGTCCTTCTGATTCCAGGGCCGGCGCTCTATTCACTGTGCCACCTAGCCGCCCCTTTTCTCTGAATTCTTTATCTGCTTTTTATTGGACAATATTATCCCATTATACTCCTATAAATTTACAGTAGCACCCATATTCATCACTAATTTGTTGATAATAAAGAATGCTACTATAATTATTGCAGTAAATTGGCATCCTATATCTTTTGGATCAGATCTCTGATTACATCCATATAGAGAATTTCTATTGAATAAATTCACTTCTCTTTTGCAGATTGTCACCTGTTCTATAACTTACATAGTTTTAGTTGTCTGAGAGGTTTAGTAACATACTCAAGGTGATGAAGTAGTCAAATGTGTAAGAGTTGTTACTTGAATCTAAGTCTTTTTGACTCTAAGACCATTTTTATATCCACTATGTCATCTATACACATATGCATGTACATGAGTATGATTCATACATACATACATACACACACATACATACAGAGACTAATAAATTTAGATGTTTTCTGTGTCTATGTCTATCTAAATATGTATCCTTGTTACATTTTAACATATGTTTGGATGGATAATATCTAAGGTCTTTTCTGACACTAAGAACCATGAAAAGCATGAAAATATTAGTAGTTCATTTTATTAAAGGGATTTAATTTGTTTCAACCCACTAATTCCCCTTAATGTCATTACCTTGCCCAGTCTTCAATTCCTTGTCCTTACCTTTATTGGCATCTAATTTTGTCTTGTTTATTCTTCACTTTCTTATTTTAGATAAGATAATAATAATAAGAATCTTTTTCTTGAAAAATTTTACTCAATTTCCTTTGTTGCAAAGTACTTTTTCAGTGAAATGGATCTTTCCTTCAGATGTTTGTTCATTTGGCCTCACTCAGGTTTCACTTTTTTTTTTCAGCTATGTTGGTGATTTTCCTTTGATATGCTTGCTATAAATGTGTTTCACTGATTATTTCCTTTCTTTATGAAAGCACCACCATACTTAGTGGTCATAGCTACAGGATTAGGAAGCTAGTCTTCATTTCTTTTTTCTCTAAACACTAATTTCTCTTGGAAACCAACAATTCTGGTTTTTTCATTATTATTACCATTTTGGGTAAATTTTTTGTAATTTGGAGTTTTTTTAATTAATGCATCCATTCATTCAATCAATTTTGATTAAGTACAAGTTGAATGATAGGCATTTTGCCAAAAGAAGGGGATACCAATATAAAAGGTGAAATGGATTTTTGTCTTTATGTACCAAACTTAATTTTGGTTGGTGGAGGAAAAGCAGGACTTCGAATTTCATCTTTACCATCTTCCCAAAATTATCCTTTGCTTAAAACTATTAATATGTGGAGGGTTTATCTGAATACTGTTCTAAATAATTATTACTTTATAATTTTAAGTATCCTAATTTTGGTTTTAAAAGTATACTATTTAACTATTGATACCTTCACTAAGTAAAAAAATAGTGTAAAAATTGACCCATAAAGCAGGAAGAAGTGGCCGTAAAATCTTTTTGTAGCTATAATGTTAACTAAGTTCTGCCCCTTATCCTGGGTTGAAAAAATTATGCTAGAATGGGTAGAATGAAATGCATTTTTAAATGTTTTTCTCAATTACTAGTAAAAACTATTTTAACAATCATTTTAAAATTTGAGTTACAAATTCTCTCCCTTCTTCTTCCCTGGGTATCCTCTGCCCCCTCCCTGGGTTAGTAAGGGATTTGATATACATGATAAATGTGAAACCATGGAAAACATATTTCTGTATAAATCATGTTGTGAAAAAAGCATTAAAAATGAAGAAAGTGAAATACAGTATGCTTTGATCTATATTTGGATTCCATCAATTCTTTCTCTGGAGGAAGATAGCAGTTTTCATTGTAAGTTGTTTTGAATTGTCATCGATCATTGTATCAATGAGAGTAACTAAGTCAGTCATACTTGATCATCATGCAATATTGCTGTTACTTTATGAAATATTTTCCTGGTTCTGCACACTTCACTTCATTTAAGTCTTTCCAGGTTTTGTCTTCTGAAATAAGCCACTCATCATTTCTTACAGTATACTAGGTTTCCATTACAATCTCATATCACAACTTGTTCAGTCATTCCTCAATTGATGTATATCCCCTCAATTTCAAATTCTTTACCACCATAAAAGAGCTGTTATAAATATTTTTGAACAAACAGGTCATTTTCCCTTTCTTTCTTTTGTATCTCTTTTGGATACACACCTAATAGTGCTATTGCTGTGTCAAAGGGTATATAGCTGTTTGGACAAAGTTCCAAATGATCCTTCAGAATGGTTTGATCAGTTGAGAACTCCACTAAGAGTGTATTAGTGTCCCAATTTTGCAAATTCCATTTGAAATTTGTCATTTTTCCTTTTCTTTCATATTAACCACAACCGATAGATGTGAGGTGGTACCTCAGTGTTGTTTTAATTTGCATTTCTCTAATTGGTGGTGATTTAAACCATTTTTTATGACTATACATAGCTTTGCTTTCATTGTTTGAAACCTACCTATTCATAGGCTTTGATCATTTATTGATTAAAGAAAGGCCTCCTTTCTAATAAATTTGACACAGTTTTCTATTTATTTTAGAAATGGACCTTACATCAGAGGAACTTGCTGTAAAAGAAAAATTTCCACAGCTTTCTGATTTTTTTGTAATTTTGGTTGCATTGGGATTTTTTGTACAGAAACATTTTAATTTAGCAATCAAAATTATCTATTTTATATCCCAAAATACTCTCTATCTCCTTTTTGGTCATATAAATTATTCCATTATCTTGATATATGGTGTGAGATCTTGGTCTATGCTTCTTGTCTGTTAAATTATTTTCCAATTTTCCCAACGATTTTTGTTAAATGTTGAATTCATGTCCCAGGCCCTTGGATCTTTGGGTTTATCAAACACTAGGTTATTATGGTCATTTACTACTATGTATTGTTTACCTATTTTATTTTGCTGCTTTCCCACTCTATTTCTTAACCAGTAGCAGATTATTTTTTGATTACCATTAAAATACAGTTTGATATCTGGTACTGCTAAGCCATCATCCTTCATATTGTTTCCATTAATTGTTTGTAATATTCTCCAGCATTTGTTCAAGATGATTTTTAAAACTGGTTTTTCTAGGTAAAAAAATTTTGTGGTAGTTTGATTCATATAGAACTGAATAAATTAATTTAGGTAAAATTGTTATTTTTATTATATTGGATAAGCCCACTATGAACAATTAATATTTTTATAACTGTTTAGATCTGTCTTTATTTCCATGAAAAAGGTCTCTTTAAAATATTTTCATATATTTTCTTGTTTTGTCATGGCATGTAGATTCTGAAGTATTTTATATTTCCTAATATTATTTAAATACAATTTTATTTCTCTTGCTGTTGGATTTTGTTGGCAAAATATAGAAACAATAATGTTTTATGTGGGTTATTTTATATCCTGCAAAGTTGCTAAAGTTCTTAATTATTTCAAATAGTTTTTTTTAAATTTTATTCTCTAAGTATATCATCATATCATCTGTTAAGTGGTGGTTTTGTTTCTGCATTGCCTATTCTAATTCTTTCAATTTAATTTTATTTTTGTATTGATATAGCTAGCATTTTTAGTATATTTTTTTAATGAAAGTGGTGGTAATGCAAATCCTTGTTTCACCCTTGAACTTGTTGGGGATTTATCCCCCTTAGAGATAATGCTTGCTGATTGTTTTAGATAAAGGCTACCTGTCATTTTAAGGAGAACTCAGATTTTTTCCCCTATGATTTTTAGTGTTTTTAATAGGAATAGTTGTTGTATTTTGTCATACTCTTTTCTGCATTTCTGGAAAAATTGCATGATTTCTGTTGGTTTTGTTAGTAAAACAATCAATTATGCTAATAATTTCCTTAGGTTGAACTAACCTTGCATTTCTAATATAAATCTTACCTGGTAATAATGTGTTATCCTTATGATATATTATTACCACCTACTTGGTAGTATTTTATTTAAAGTTTTTTATCATTAATATTCATTACAATATTGGTCTACAGTTTTATTTTTCCATTTTGGCTCACTAATGTTTAATTATTAAAATAAAATATACTTTTGTTAAATTTTGCCATTGTAATTTATTTATTTATTTATTTATTTATTTATTTTTTTTGCCTTTTTTGGTGGGCAATTGGGGTTAAGTAACTTGCCCAAGGTCACACGGCTAGGTTTTTGTTTTGTGTGTGCGTTAAGTGTCTGAGGCCGGATCCGAACTCAGGTCCTTCTGACTCCAGGGCCGACACTCTACTCACTGCGCCACCTAGCCGCCCCCATTGTAATTTATTTTAAAAGTCAATATAAAATATAAAATTTCTAATGCTCTGAAATAGACTCACACCTCATACAATAAGTAAAACAAAAAGTGACAAGAACACACTAAAGAAATGACTTATAAAACCCCAGGAAACAGTTGCCTGTTCAAATGTAGTACAGTCTATGCCTACTAATCCTAAATATTACTTTTCATATTATGTTTATGACAATCATTTAAAATTTTTGAGTTCCAATTTTCTCTTACTCTCCCCCCATTTCTTTTTAAAAATGTTTATTTATTTTTAATTCTCAAATTCACTTCCATAAGATTCTGAGTTCTAAATTTTCTCCCCATCTCTCCCACCCCCCCAAGATAGCATGTAAATTGATATAGGCTTAACATATACATTTATATTAAACCTACTTTCACATAAGTCATATTGTAAAGAATTAGAATATGTGTGAGAAACCACGAGAAAGAAGAAACAAAAAAGAGTGGACAAATTATATGCTTCAATCTGCATTCAGTATCCATAGTTCTTTTTCTGAATATGGACAGCAGTTTATATCACAAGTCTTTCAGAGTTATCTTGGATCCTTGCATTGCTACAAACAGAGAAATTTATCAAATTTAGTCATCTCACTATGTGAATATTACTGTGTACAATGTTCTCCTGGTTCTCCTCATTTTATCCAGCAATAGTTCATTTAAGTCTTTCCAGGTTTTTCTGAAATCTGTCTGCTCATCATTACTTATAGCCACAATAGTATTCTATTATCTTAATATACCACAACTTGTTCAACCATTAGCCAATGGATGGGAATCCCCTCAATTTCCAAATCTTTGGCTCCACAAAAAGAACTGCTATAAATATTTTTCCCATGTGGATCTTTTTCCCACTTGTATAATCTATTTTAGATATAGACCTAGAAGTGGTATTGCTGAGACAAAGAGTATGCATGTGTTATAGCCCTTTGAGCACAGTTCCAAATTGTTCTGCTGAATGGTTGGTTCAGTCCACGACTCTACCAACAAAGCATTAGTGTTTTTGTTCTCACACATCTTCTCCATCATTTATCATTTTTCTATTATGTTATGTTAGCCAATCTGATAGGCATGATGTGCTACCTCCAGAGTTGTTTTGATTTACATTTCTCTAATAAATAATTATTTAGAGCATTTTTTCATATTGCTATAGGTAACTTTAATTTATTTCTATTGTAATGCCATGAATGATCAACTTTCCAGAAGAATGCTACTATGAAAAACTTTTAAGGTTCTGATTACACAGTGTAGTAAACACTCTATTCAGTAACAAATCAAAGCAAAACATTCACATAAAATCAAGGTAAAGCATTCACAATATCACAACTTATCAAAGAAAATCACAATATAGTATTAACAATAGCTTATCATTAAAATGGCCACATAGTTTACATCAAAGTGGTCACAATATTTATAACAAAGAATAATCATCTCAAAGTACAATAGTCAAAGTCTTCCATTCATGGGGAACACTAAATTAACTCAATCAGTGTCTTATTCAGCTCTCAGTTACTAAGTATCATTAATCACTAATTACAATTATTAAAAAAAAAAAAAAACCCTCTGCCCCTAGGTCACTACTAAGCTACAATTTCATCCTTATTCACTACTCATGGAGAGGTCTTTTCATCTTGACTTGGAACTGGATTTCAGATTCTCTGGATTCCCTTTCATGGTCCCAGATTCTACCTGGATTCACCAGACTGTCACCTAGATTCAATAGCAGACAGCTCCTAGTTCCTTGTCCAGCTTTCTGGTTAGATTCTGCTCCAGACTGAAGTTCACAGGGTCCAGTCCATCTCAAATCCTTCACAATTTTTGCTCCTAGGAAGTCAACCTAGCCACAAAGAGACAAAGTTCCTGCATCCTGGTCATACTTCCTCAGTTTTCTGCAGCTTATTAAAAAAAATCAGAATCACCTTATCCAGCCTGGGGGTAAAGGGGCTCCTGGGCTCTTGGGTTCCCAGGCTCCTGGGCTCCTGTTCAGAAGAAGCTCCACCACCATAAGTTCTCAGGAAATTCTGGCTCAGTTTTAAATGCTCTCTTCTGTAGCTCTTACTCCAGATTCTTGTCCCAAGAAATTCTGACTGTGCTTCTCTGTGGCTTTTCTTATATATACAGCATTAGCCATTTCCTGTTTCACCCAACCCCTTCCTGTTATGTCAGCAACAGGAGAGAGGAGTTCATACCTTTTGTTTCCCCAGCAGAGGCTTGATCAATTACTAAGTGCTAAGTACCTGCTCACTTGCTGATACAAAGGGATCAAATTACATTACCATTACCTCTATGAAAACTTCCTGTTCATATCGTTTGACCCTTTATTAATTAGGGGATGTCTTGTATTTTTATAAATTTGACTCAGTTCTTTGTATATTTTAGAAATGAGGCCTTTATCAGAAACACTGGTTGTAAAAATTCTTTCCCAGTTTCCTGCTTCCCTCCTAATCTTGGTTGCATTGGCTTTGTGCAAAACCTTTTCAATTTGATGTAATCAAAATTATCTGTTTTGCATTTCATAATGTTCTCTATCTCTTGTTTGGTCGTAAATTCTTCCTTTATCCATAAGACTGAAAGGTAAACTATTCTTTGCTCTCCTAGTTTTCTTGTTGTATCAGCCTTCATACCTATATTGTTTACCCATTTTTATTTTATTTTAGTATACAATGCTAGATGTTGGTCTATGACTTATTTCTGTCACACTATTTTCTAGTTTCCTGGCAGTTTTTGTCAAATAGTGAAATCTTATCCCAGAAGCTGGAGACTTTGTGTGTATGAAACAGAAGACTACAAAAGTCATTGACCATTGTGTCTTGTGTACCTAACTTTTTCCACTGGTCCACCCTTCTATTTTTTAGCCAGTAACAGTAGTTTTGATGATTGCTGCTTTATAATACTATCTAAGATCTGGTATGGCTAAGCCACCTTCCCTAGTATTTCTTTGCATTACTTCCCATGATATTCTAAACCTTTTGTTCATACAGATGAAGTTTTAAATATGTTTTTCTAGTTCTATAAAATATTTTTTGTACTTTGATTGGTATTACACTAAGTAAATTAATTTAGATAGAATTGTCATTTTTATTATATTAGCTCAGTCTACTCATGAGTAACTGATATTTTCCTAATTATTTAGATGTGACTTTATTCATGTGAAAAGTATTTTGTAATTGTATTCATATAATTCCTGAATTTGTCTTGGCAGGTAGACTCCCAATCCCCCACCCATTTCAAAAGCAAACTATATGGTACCAATTATACATACAAAACCCATATTACAGAGATAAAAAACAAAACTAAAAAAAATTAAGTGAAAAAAATCTGGAGGTAGATAGCAGTTTTCATCATGGGTCCTTTGGATGCCTTAGTTCTTTGTCTTGATGGGTAGCCAAGTCTTTCACAGTCAATCATATTTACAATGTTGCTGTTACAATGTACAGTATTCTCCTGATTCTGTTCACTTCACTTTGAATCATAAGTCTTCCCTGTTTTTCTGAAACCATTCTGTTCATCAGAACACAATAGTTTTCCATTAAATTCATATACATCAATTTGTTCAGTCATTCCCCAAATGGTGGGCACTCTTTCAATTTCCAATTTCTTTGTCCCCAAAAAGAGCTCAAGTCCAAATATAATAAACTCTTGACATTCTGTCACATGTTGCCAGCAACCTTTTAATCTTTGTAGTAGTTAGCGGTGGTCATCTCTCACGCCAGTACTGATGAATTTCTTTCCCATGCTGCTTTCTTTCACTGTATTGAAAGTTGCTTGAATTCTGCTATATTATTAGGGGTGGAATGTTGCAAACAGGTAATAAACAAAAGTCAACACTAACATTTGAATTAGCTATCAATACAAGAAGCTTCAGAGTGGCCAGATATTTTCTGAGAGAGCAGGGGATTACTGTAACTATATATGAGTTGCCTACCAATGATATAGTCAGCTTTCAAATGGAATTGTTCTTGTCTTACTGTGCTTTGGGCAAAGACTAGACCTTTCCAGTAATATCTTGGAGATATTAAAGTGATGTCACGTGAAAGAGAGATTATTCTTATTCTACTTGACCTCAGAGGGTAAAATGAGGATTAATAAAAACTTGTTAACTGTCCCAATATGCACTGAGATGTTTTGGAAAGCCCCTTATTGATGGTAGTATATGATAGGAGACTAAATAATTACTTGTTTGGGATAATGCAGGAAAGGATTCTTGGTATGAGTTATATTACATGGTCTTGAAGTTCTTTTTACTCTGATTCTCTGTGATTAAGTAAGGGATTTAGTAGGCACAGAAAGAAAATGCCAGAAGCATAGAACCCTTCAAAATAAAATGTTGTTATAACAATAATTCCTGAATTTACATATATTTGTGTATGTCTGTACTTGGAATATATGTCTTTATCTATCTATCTATCTATCTATCTATCTATCTATCCATCTATCCATCTATCTGAAGCTGATTGTAGGTATTCATGAACAGAGACATTTGCCATGAAATTAATCCTCTGTCTTTTCTTCCTATTACCCTTCAACTTTCTCATTCACCCCTCTCATCCCTTTCTGTTAACTGAATGATGCTGGCCTCTTCTTGTACCTTTTGAATATTCTAGGTCCTTAAGATTTCCCCTGCATCTCATTTCCTATTTTCTTCATCAAGTTAAAAGGACTAAATATTCCATCAAATAAACCTGATTGTCAAATGATTTTCTTCTCACTTTTTGGTTGCTTTGCTGCAACTGTACAGTTGAGAAGAATCCTAATAATTTAGTCTTGTTTTTCATGACCCTTTATTCTTGACACTGCAATTTGAATACTGCTTTGAGTTGTCTCCACACGCAAGGATAGGGGAGCTGTTCGCCCAATTTCTCAATCAAGGAGTCAGTGATGTGTAAGCTAATGTACTTGGTAGGAAAACTTGAGTTTTGGTTCCTTCTACATTTTCCACGGATGTGTCCTTGACCCAAATAATCTTGGAAGACAGCACAAAGCAGTCTCCATATTTTAAAGCCAAAAGTCAGAGGGAGAAGTGTTGAATTAGGTCACCAGATTTCTGGCTCAGCAAGTCTAGAACCCTTTAGTCTTTCCCAAAGCAAGCTCATTGGAGATATGTCATAAATGCCTGAAAAAAAATCTATGAAGCAGCAGGATACTGCAATGCACATACGAATATTTACAAGGAATTAGTTCTTACTGCTGCAAGCTCTGAAATGAGGCAGATAGGTGGCACAGCGTATAAAATTCTGGGCCAGGAGACAAGAAAACTCATCTTTGAGTTCAAATATGATTTCAGACACTTGCTAACTGTGTGACACTGAACAAGTCACAAACTCTGTTTGACTTGTATTTTTTTTTTTTTTTTGCTTTTTGGAGGGCAATTGGGTTTAAGTAACTTGCCCAAGGTCACACGGCTAGGTTTTTGTTTGTGTGTGCATTAAGTGTCTGAGGCCGGAACCGAACTCAGGTCTTTCTGACTCCAGGGCCAGCTCTCTACTCACTGCGCCACCTAGCCGCCCCTTGACTTGTATTTTTAATGTGTCAAAATGAGCTGAAGAGGTAATAGGCAAACTGTTTTGGTATCTTTTTCAAGAAAACACCAAATGATTAGATAGCAAAACTATTCTAGTGGGGGGCCTCAAACTCCCCCTCTCTGAACTTGGTAAATCTAACCTCAAAACAAACAAGAAAGAAATTAAATGGGGGAATAGTATTTTAGGAAAGGTAGATATGATACACCTCCGGAGAAAATTGAATGGGAATATTAAGGAATATACCTTCTTCTCAGTGTTATATGACATACACAAAAATCAACCATTCCCTAAGGTATAAAAAGCTCACAATCCAGTGAAGAAAGGCAGAAATATTAAATGCATCCTTTTCAGATCATAATGCAAAAAAATTATATGTAATAAAGAGCCATTGAAAGATAGGCTAAAAACTATTTGGAAACTAATCTACTCCAAAATACTGAGTGGGTCAAGCAAGAAATCAGAGAAATAATCAGTAAATTCATTCAAGAGAATGACAATAATGAGAGAGCATACCAAAACTTCTAGGATGTAGCAAAAGTGGTTCTTTGGGGGTATTTTTATATCACTGATTGCTTACATGAATAAAATAGAGAAAAAAAGATCAATGAATTGGTCATGCAAATGAAAAAGCTAGAACAAGCACAAATTGGAAATTAAATACCAAATTAAAAATACTGAAAACCAAAAGAGAGATTAATAAAATTATCAAAATAATAAATAAAACAAAATCTTGTTTTATGAAAAAAATACAATTTATAAACCTTTAGTCAATTTGATTTTAAAAAAGAAGTCAAACAAAATCACCAGTATCAAAAATAAAATGATAAATTTACCTCCAATGAAGAGGAAATTAAAATGAAAATTATGAATGATTTTGACCAATTGTATGCCTATAAATGGGACAAACTTAGTGAAATGGATGAACATTTACAAAAATATAAATTGCTCATATTAACTAAAGAGGAAGGAAAATATTTAAATAACCCCATGTCAGAAAAAGAAATAGAACAATCCATCAATGAACTCCCTTGGGAAAAAATATCCAGGGCCATATGGATTTACAAGTAAATTCTATAAAACATTTCAAGAACAATTAATTCCAATAATTTGGAGACCATTTGGGATAATTAGTGAAGAAGTAGTCCTACCAAATTCTTTTTATTATACAAATATGGTACTTATTCCTAAATGGGGGAGAGAAAACAATGAAAATTAGAGACCAATTTCCCTCATGAATATGTTTTAAATATTTAAAACTTTTAAATAACGTATTAGCAAAAATATATCAAATTATCATGAGAAAAATATGCTTTGATCAGGAAGAATTTATTCCAGGAATATGAGGATGGTTCAATATTAGGAAAACTATAAGTATAATCAATCATATTAACAATAAAACTAGCAGAAGGTATGTGATTATCTCAATAGATTCAGAAAAAGCTTTTGACAAATACAACACACACTCCTATTAAAAACACTAGAAGGCATAAGAAGAAATGGAGTCTTCCTTAAAATAATGAGTAGCGTCTTTCTAAAACCATCAGCAAGTATCATATGTAAAGAGGATAAGCTAGAAGCATTTATAATGAGATCAGGGGTGAAACAAGGATGTTCACTATCAATGCTGTTATTCAATATGGTACTGGAAATGTTAGCTGTATCAATAAGAGAAGAAAAAGAAATTAAAGGAATTAGAATAGGTGAAGAAGAGACTAAGCTATCACTCTTTGCAGGTGATATGATGATATACTTAGATAATCTTAGAGAATCAATAAAAAGCTACTTGAGATAATAAATAAATTTAGCAAAGTTGTAGAACATAAAATAAACCTACATAAATTTTCAACATTCCCATGTATTTATAATGAAGCCCAAAAGGAAGAAATCAAAAGAGAAAATCACTTTAAAGTTTCTCTAGATGTGATCAAATATTTGGGAATCTACCTATCGCAACAACCCAAGCACCATATGAAAACAATTACAAAGCCAAAATTTTCATACAAATAAAGTCAGATCTAAATAATTGGAAAGAAATAACCATCAGTTGCTCTTGGTTAGGTCAAGTTAATATAACAAAAATGATGATTTTAACTAAATTAATTTGCCTGTTTAGTACCATATCAATCAAACTACAAAAAATATTTTATAGAGCTAGAAAATAAATGAAATCCATCTGGAAGAGAAAAAGGTCCAGAATACCAAGGGGAATGATTAAAAGAAATGCAATGGAAGGTGGCCTAGTCATCACAGATTTTTAAATTGTATTATAAAGCAGTAGTCATCAAAACTGCTTGGTACTGGCTGAGGAAGAGAATGGTGGATCAATGGAATAGATTAGATACACAAGACACAGTAGCAAGTGACTGTAGCAATCTGCTGTTTGATAAACCCAAACACTCCAGCCTGTGGGATAAGAACACAGTATTTGGCAAAATCTGCTGGGAAAACTGGAAAATTGTATGACAGAAACTGGGCATAGACCAATATCTTACACTGCATAGCAAAATTAATTTTAAATAGGTGCATGATGTATATATAAAGACTGGTAGTGGGACTATCTGGGAGAGCAAAGAATAGTCTACCTGCTAGATGTATGGAGAAAGAAAGAGTTTATGACCAAACAAGAAGTAGAGAGCTTAGGAAATGCAAAATGAATAATTTTGATTCCATTAAATTGAAAAGATTTGTACTAACAAAGCTAATGTAACCAAGATTAGTAGGGAAGCAGAAAACTGGGAAAGTATTTTACAAAGAACATGGAACCAGAAGAAGTCAACAAAGGCAAAACTCCTGCATCCAAAGCTTCCAAGAAAGTATGACTTGGTTACATGTCATGGAGGAGCTCAAGAAGGTTTTTGAAAATCAAGTAAGAGAAGTTGAGGGAAAATTGGGAAGAGAAATAAGAATAAAGCAAGAAAATCATGAAAAGTGAATCAACAGCATGCTAAAGGAGACCCCAAAAAATACTGAAGAAAATAACACCTTAAAAAAACAGACTAACTCAAATGGCAAAAGAGACACAAAAAAACAATGAGGAGAAGAATTCATCACAAAGCCAAATTTGTGTGACAAAAAAGGAATTTCAAAAACTCACTAAAGAGAATAATTCCTTCAAAATTAGATTGGAGTAAATGGAAGAAAATGACTTTATAAGGGACAGCTAGGTGGCACAGTTAATAGGACACTGGCCCTGAAGTCAGAAGGAAATGAGCAAAAAAAATGACTTTATGAGAAATCAAGATACTATAAAATAGATCCAAACATATGAAAAAACAAAAGAAGGCAATGTGAAATATCTCATTGGGAAAACCACTAACCTGGAAAAAAGATCCAGGAGAGATGACTTAAAATTATTGAACTACCTTAATGCCATGATCAAAAAAAAAAAAAGAACCTAGAAACCATCCTTCAAGAAATTCAAGAAAATTGCCCTAATAACCTAGAATCAAAGGGCAAAATAGAAATTGAAAATAATTACCAATCACCCCTTGAAAAAGATTCCAAAAAGAAAACTCTTAGGAACATTATAACTAAATTCTAGGGTTTTCCAGATCAAGGAGAAAATATTATAAGCATCCAGGAAGAAACAATTTGAGTACTGTGGAAACACAATAATATAAGATCTTATTTCCACAGTACAGAGAACTGAGTCAAATTTATAAGACTATAAGTCATTCTTCAATTCATAAACAGTCAAAGGATATGAACAGGCACTTTTCAGAAGAAGAAATTAAATATATCTATAATCATATGAAAAAAATGATCTAAATCCCTATTGATTAGAGAAATGCAATTCAAAACAACTCTGAGTTACCGTATCTCACCAGTCAGGTTGTCTAACATGACAAACAAGAAAATAATAAATGTTGGAGAAGATGTGGGGAAATTGGAACACTAATGCAATGTTGGTGGAGTTTTGAACTGATCCAATCACTCTGGAGAGCAATTCAGAGCTATGCCCATCACTATAAAAATATGAATACCCCTTGACCCAGCAATACCACTTCAAGGGCTATATCCCAAAGACATTATACAAGGGGGAGGAGGACCTGTATGTACAAAAATATTTATAGATGTTGTGGTGGCAAAGAATTGATTGTCTAGGGGATGCCCATCAGTTGGCAAGTGACTAAACAAATTGTGGTATATGAATGTAATGGAATACTATTGTGCTTTAAGAAATGAGGAGTACATAGACTTCATAGTAACCTGGAGAGCCATATAAAGTGATGCTGAGTGAGGGCAGCAGAACCAGAAGAACATAGTACACAACTACAGACACATTGTATGTGTGATGACTGACTTTGATTGACTGGGCTCCTCTTAGCAGTGCAAGGCTATAAGACAACTCGAGAGGACTCATGATGGAATGGGTTATCCACATCTAGCAATGGAGTAACAGGGTGTGAATACAGATTGAAGCAAACTTTTTGCTCTCTCTTTTTTGCTTTATTTTATTTTTTATTTCTCTTTGTTCATTCCACTGGTTGCAATTCTTCTTTACAACTTGACTAATGTTTGATGTGGAGGTATGTGTAGAGCCTATATCAGATATTTGCTACTATGGGGGGGGGAGTGGGGAGAAGAGGAAGGGGGCGACAATTTTATACTCAAAAAGTTTTGGAACTGAGTGATATAAACTAAAAGTAAGTACCTTAAAAAAAAAGAAAACCTCAGATGGGGTCACAGAGTCAAACAGGACTGAAATATGACTGAACAAGTGCACAAACAACACATTTTCAAAGGGAACTCCCAAATACTTGAACTGAAGCCAACTCCATCCCTGAAATCAATAGTTTTTTTTTAATTCAATAATATTTTATTAAGCATCTACTATGTGACAGGTGCTTTGCTAAGAGCTGGGAATACAAAAACAAACAAAACAAAACAAACAAACAAACAAAAAAACAAACACTGAACAGATAGTCCCTGTACTCAAGGAGGTTATGATGTAATGGTAAAGACAATATACATACATGTATACATACATATACATTTATCTATCTATACATATGTGTATGTGCATTCAGATGCAAAAGCAATCTATATACAAAATAGGAAATATTTAGCAGACAAGGCATTGGAATGAAAAAAGATTTAGGAAGGCTTCATATAGGAGGAGGGGTTTTAGTTGGAATTTAGAAGATGCCAAGGACTTGTCATGGCAAGCAAATGAGTACTTAGCTCCTTGGTTTAGTTGTTCAAGCACTTAGCTCCTTGTTCCATCTCTTTAAGTGCCTTTGAGCCTTGCCTATAACTAAATCAAATCTTTGTTGAAACAGAGCCTGTGAAGCCCACAGTGGGAGGAACTTGCCAGATACTGAAACAGGAAGGACATAAGAAACCCTGAAAGAGGACTTTCTTGTTGTCTGTTTACAGATGTTTAAAGGAGGGTTTTGCTGCTGTTTTCAGAAGTCCTGGGACTTTACTGATGATTTGTGTTGGTTTCTCACACAGAGACCCTGTCTCCTGGTCTGTGTTAATTTCACAGCCAAAAAGTGAATTGATGATAGTGCCAACAATATGTGTGGATATTGTTGTAACTATGCTAAGCTGGATGTGTGGACCTGGACCAGGAGCTGAACCAGGAGCTGAACCAGTACCTGAGCCAGTAGCTGAATTTGGAGCTAAACCAGGAGCTGAACCAAGAGTTGGGAGCTGCCTACTTGTGAATACAGGTGATGGTTGACTGAATTCAGACAAGAGCTGGGGCCATAGAAGAGGAACCTTGAAGTTTGGGAATCAGCCTCAAGTCAAGATGAAAGGACCTTTGCTTGGGTACTTAGTGCTGACTGACAAGATTGGAAGCCAGTCCCCAATCAAGATAAAAGCACACTTTAGATGGGTACTTTATATTGATTGATTCAGATAGTGACTTAATGCTATCTTTTGTTTAGTACTATGCGGTCACTTTAGTAATAAGTTGTTATGTTATATCATTGTGAATGTTGAACTTTGGTTTCTCTGAATGTTTTGCTTTAGCTTATTGCTGAAGAAATAGAGAATTCACTATACTATGTGATCAGAACCTTAAAATTATACACAGGAGCAGTACTCAGGAGAGCTGCTTATGCTTGGTTTTACAGGAGTTCAGGGGTCAGGGTCAAGGAGAAAGCAGCCCAGGCATTGGGGACAGCCCAAGAGAATTCCTTAAACCAATATAAGGTGTTTTGCTCATGCAACCAGAAGTAGACTAGTACCATTGGATCAAAGTGTACATGTTGGGGAGTAAGGTTTCAAAAGATTATAAAGGTAAGAAGGGGGCTAGGTCATGAAAGTCTTTGAAATCCAAACAAAACATCTTACATTTATACATGGAGTCAATTGAAAGTTACTGGAGTTTATTGTGCAGGGTGATGATATGATTATACTTATATTCTAGTGAAATCACTTTAGTGGATGAATGGAGAATGGCTTAGAGGATTGAGGTATGAGTCAGGTAGTCCTATCAACAAGCTACTGTAGCAATCAAGGTGTAACATGATGAGGGCATGAATCTAGGTGGCAGTAGTGTCAAAGAGAGAAACATGTAAATTTAGGAGCTGTTGCAAAGGTGAAATTGGAATTCCTTGGCAACAGGTCCATCAGCAGACTGTTGCAATTATCAAGACATTAGGTGGAGATGCTGTCCTAGAGTGCTGGTAGTGTTAGTGAAAAAATATGTACCATCCAAAAAATGGTGCATAGATGAAATTGATAGTCCTTGGGAAGAGCCTAGGTATAGGGTTGAGGAATAGTAAGGAATCCAGGGTGTCTCCTTTGTTGTGAATCTGAAGGACTGGGAGGATGGTGTTGCTGTCTACAGTAACAGAAAATAGAAGGTAGGAGAGGGAAGGATTTAATGGGAAAGATGACATATTTTGCACATATGGAATTTAAGATATCTATTGGATATCTAGCTTAAGATGTCTGAAAGGCAATTGGAGATGCAAGATGGGAGGTTAGTAGAGAGTCGTTGGTAGGAAAGCTAGATTTGCACTACTTTCCATTATAACTATGTGGAATTTATTGTTATACAAAGGAAACAATGTTTATTCTATTTTTCTCAATTAACATCTAGTATTGTTGGGAGTTCTTGAGTAAGAAATTAGAGTATCTGGGCTCATATCTTGAATCTGCCATTTGCTCTCTGTGTACCTTTAGACAAGTAACTTAATCTCTCTTAGGCTTGGCTAACTCACCTGCACCATGGAGGCTTGTATTCAATGATGTCCAAGTTCCCTTTGAAATTTAAACCTATGATGCTAGTTTTTAAAAGTCTCACCTTGAAAAATCAGAAGAGATTTGAATATTATATGTTTCATAATTATGGATAGGGGTTAATGCACAAATAGAAAAGGAAAATAAAAATGTTTTAAAGTCCAATAAACAATCTGGATTACATAAAACTAAAAAAAACTCTTTGCAGAAGTTAAATAAATGTTGCTAGAATGAGAAAATAAAATAATAAATGAAGAAAATATCTTTACTTCATATATCTCTGAGAAAAGCCTGACATCCAATGTCTGATGGATATTGACACCAACAAATAAAATGGAACCATTACACAGTTTAAAAAAAATTAAGGGGAATGATCAGTTTTCAAAGTGACTAAAAATGTTGAAACCCCAAAGTTTATAGATTGTGTGTACCCTTTGACCCAACTAGACCACTGCTAGGCCTAAACCCAATAGATAAAATGAAGAAGAAACAAGTCTTTTGTACAAAAGTATTTAAAAAGCATTTTTGTGGTAATTTGAAAACCTTGAAAGCTAAGAGATTCCTTCAATTGATGAATGGCTGGATGATTTGTGGTATATGAATATGATTGAGTACACTTGTGCTATAAGAAATGACAAAAGAGACAATTTTAAATGTCATGGAAAGACACATGAACCGATGCAGAATGAAGTTGAACAATTTACATCAATATATTTTAATAAGCAATTTTGAGGACCTTTATTATGTGATGAAAAATGAAATGAATAGAACCAGAATAACAATTTACAAAATAACAACACTAAAGACAGAGAACTTTGAAAGCTGTAAGACCTCTGATCAATACAATGATTATGAATATACCATCCATAATAGAGAAATGAATGATTTAGGGTGAATAAATACACACACGTAAGCATATATGTGTGTATGTCTATATGTGTGTGTTTGTGTAATACTTTCATGTAAAATCCTTTTTTAATTATGTTTTTTCAAGCTTCAATTTATTCACTAAATAGCCATTCATTAAGAAACTCACTACAGGGGAAGTCTTGTGCTCCTTTGCCACTGAGAAATATAACATCCTTTTGATTGTCATACAGAAACTATTCTAGACACTGTATAAAAGGAAATGGAACTTTCCTACTGTGTATTTCTATAATTTCACTTTTAAAAGGGTAGATTGAAAAGTCTTGTAAAGAAACCAAGAAAAAATGGAACTTAATAGTTTGGAGATATTTCATCTCACTTTTTTTTTTATTTTCATGTCTATAGCATGAAATACCCTTGTGCAGGGTAGGCCAGTCCTGCAAGACAAATGAGAGGACATTCTCTTCGAATATAATCTTAACATTTCTTTCTCTTCACTGGAAAAATTAAAACAACAACAACAACAAAACAAATCCTGTTCTAAAAAAAAAATCCTCCTCAACCTCAGGTTATCAGATTTTGATCCCCACTATACTAATATCAACTACAGTCTTATCCCCAAATCCAAAGTGTATTTTTCATAGCTCTTCACCTTTTCATTATCTACAGCATCTGACATCATTGATTACCTTATTTTTCTTGAGACTCACTCTTTCCTTGGCTCATATGATAATGATTTATCTGCTATCTCTGATTATTATTTTTATGTTGTTTATATCATCTGCAATTCTTCCTTGTACTTATAAGGTAAGACAATGTATCCTTAGTTCTTTTATTCACATCAAAACAATAGCTTACATTTTGTAACATATTAAAGTTTCTAAATTTATATATATATATATACATGCTGGGTGAAAGATGACATGATTGAGGAAAACAAAAGTTTGATCTTTTGAACATATCGATTTATTAAGCAATGCAAGCCAATTGCCCAATAAGGAATGAGCAGACTCCTTAGCTTAGGTTTGGAACCCCAGATACAGGGGAAGGCATTCATACTGTAATAACAATTAGTCAAAGAGGTCCAAATAATTAAAAAGAAACAATACTTCATTAGGTAATCTGATTTCTAATTGGATAAAAGATTAGGTACTTTCCAAGTAGGGATAGGAAGAGCAACCAGGAGCAATTCGCTACAATCAGAAAATGAGGTGTTCCATTCCTCCTCAAATGCCTGTAAACAATCAAAGGAACATGGAAACAATAACTGATGTGTCAGTAGGGGGACATATGTCAGCTACTATGTATGGGTTGCTTTTGATATACAATTGTGAAAAAAACTTGACCAATTTTTGGATGCAAATGAGTTTCTTGTCAGCATGACCTACATCTTTAGTTAAGGATCTCTAAGCAGTTGCTAGTGGTGGTTGAGCTTCCCAGCTATGTAAGGCTAGGTTCAAACCATGAAATATAGTTTTCTCCCAATTTCCACAATTGAATAAAGTGTTCTCACTGGAAAGAACATAATTGAAAAGAAAGGGAACTGAGCTAGCTCTATGATTGAGTCACAAATGTGCTTCATGCAGTTCCCACAATTAAACACATACTGTCCTTATCTCCTCAATTTCCTCATTATACAGTATCCCATTTGAACTCAACAACATCCTTGTGTGGTGGGTGTTTTTATTCCTATTTTACAGATAAGAAAGCTGAGGCTCAGATAAGTGGAATGACTTTTCCAACATGGCTAGTAAGTGTCTGAAGTAGAATTTGAACTATGTTCTTCCAGGCTCCAAGACCAGGACTATATTGAATATACCATGATGTTTGTTGCTCTATACTCCCCTTGTCTTTAGTTTATTCTTCTGCTAGCATGGGTTAATGATCTCTATAATGCTTGAGATCCTACATTACGCTAGAATGCTCTACCTACTGATGTCTGAAATTCATTGTGTGAAATTGAATTCAATAATTTTCCAAAAACCAACTCCCTTTCCTAACTACTCTGTTTCTATTGATAAAAACCCTAAGCCCTAGACAGGCTTTGAAATTTGGAGTTATAGTTTACTCTCCCCCTCTCTTCTTTAGTGCCCCCTCTCATTTGCAAGCAGTTTCTAATATTTGTCAATTCCAAATCCATACTGTCTCTTACACCAAGTCTGATTTTTTCCATTCCCATTACAAACACCACAGTTTAGCCTCTCATTTTTTCTAGTATGGTGTAAAGTTAAGCACAAACATCTCTCCTGTGGACTGCTGCTGTGAATATATTTAAGGTACTGATCACATAGTATAATGAACTCTCTATTTGTTCAACAGCATGCTAACGGAAAACATTCACAGAAAACAAAGTACAACATTCACAATGACATAACATTCTCAATAATTACTGAAATAGCCACATAGTCTTAAACAAAATATATCATTCAGTAAGTTACAATCAGAATCAATATAAAGTAGCCATCAAGTCTTCTTTCATCTTGATTGGATTCATTCATTCCTATGATTTTTACTCTTTTTATTTTTTCTTTGAATTACTTGAATTCTTTTATTGTCTTTATTAATTGGTTTGTTTCCTTTTAGTTTACAAGATTCAATTCCATAATTCCTTGAGTTTCAAATTTTCTTTCCCTCGCTGCCCTCCTCTGCCCCATGACTGCATACAATCCAGTATAGGATCTGCAAATACTTTCACATTAGACATTAGTCAGGTTACAAAGGTGGATTATACTAGATGGAATGAAAAATGGCAAAGAGGTAATAAAACCAAATAATAAAAAGAATGGATCAAGTAGTTTGCTTCAACCAGGATCAAACTCAGTTCTTTCTAGTTCTTTTTCTGGATGTAGACATATCTCTCCATCATGAGTCTTTTGGGATTGACTTATATCACTGCATTGCTGAGTAGAGTCCAGACTATCATAGTTGGTCATCACACATATGTTGTGTCTGTGATTGTATACAAATTTCTCCTGGTTCTACTCTTGCCACTCAGCATCAGTTTGTATAAGCCTCTCCAGGTAAATATGAAGTCCATCTGCTCCTTGTTTCTTATAACACAATAGTATTCCATTACATGCATATACCACAACTTGTTTAGCCATTCCCCAATTGATGGCACCCCTTTAATTTCCAATTCTTTGCCACCACAAAAATAGCTGCTAAAATATTTTTGTACATATGTGCCTTCCTCCCACTTCTATGATCTCTTTGGGATATAACCCTAGAAGTGGTATTGATGGGTCAAAGGGTATGAAGTTAAGTATGAAGGTATGAAGTATAGCTCTTTGGCCATAATTCCAGATTGTTCTCCAGAATAGTTGCATCAGTACACAACTCCACCGGTAATGCATTAGTGTTCCAATTTGCCCACATCCTTTCCAGCATTTCTCATTTTCTTGTTTTGTCATCTTAGCCAATCTGACTGGAGAGATGTGGTACCTCAGAGTTATTTTGATTTGCATTTCTCTAATCAATAGTGATTTAGAGCATTTCTTCATATGCTTACAGACATCTTTAATTTTATTCTCTGAAACCTGACTGTTCAAATCCTTTGTCAATTTCTCAATTGGGGAATGACTTGTATTCTTATGGATTTGACTCAATTCTTTGTATATTTTAGAAATGAGTCCTTTATCAGAGGCATAGGTTGTAAAAATCCTTTCCCAATTTCCCACCTCCCTCTTAATCTTGATTACATTGGCTTTGTTTGTACAGAAACTTTTCAATTTAATGTAATCAAAATTATCTATTTTGCATTTTATAATGTTCCCTAATTCTTGTTTGGTCATAAAGTCTTCCTCTCTCCACAAATCTGACAGGTAAACTATTTCTTGTTCTCCCAGACTACTTACAGTATCATTCTTTATGCCTGGATCATGCATCCATTTAGACTTGATTTTTGTATATGGTGTTAGATAATGGTCTATGCCCAGTTTGTTCCATACTGTATTCCAGTATTCCCAGCAGTTTTTTTTTCAAATAGTGCATTCTTATCTCCGAAACTGGGGTCTTTGGGTTTATGAAACAATAAATTACTGTACTCATTGATTGCTGAATCTCGTGTGCCCAATCTATTCTATTGATCCTCTACTCTATTCCTCAGCCCGTACCAAGTAATTTTGATCACTGCTGCTTTATAATACAGATTAAAATCTGGTATAGCTAGTCAACCTTCCCTAGCATTTCTTTTCATTAATTCCTTTGATATTCTTGACCATTTGTTCTTCCAAATAAATTTTGTTACTATTTTTTCTAGCTCTATACAGTCTTTTACTTTTTTAAATAGGAATGTGTGTTGTATTTTGTCAAAAAGTTAGCTTTCATCTGTTGAGATAATCATATTTTCTGCTAGTTTTGTTGTTGATATGATGGCTTATAATGTTAGTTTTACTAATATTGAACCATCCTTGCTTTCCTGATATAAATCCTACCTGATCAAAGTGTATTATTCTTCTGATAAGTTATATAATCTTTTTGCTGATATTTTATTTAAAATTTTTGCATCTATATTCATGGGGTAAATTGGTCTTTAATTTTCTTTCTCTTGTTTTCTCTCTTCCCAAGTTAGGTGTCAGTGCCATATATATATTATAAAAATAATTTGGTAGCATTCCTTCATTTCCAATTTTTTCAAATACTCTACAAATTATTGCAATTAATTGTTCCTTAAATATCTGATAGAATTCACTTGAAAATTAATTTGGCCCCAGAGATTTTTCCAATGCAGTTCATTCATAGTTTATTCAATTTCTTTTTTCTGACATAGGGTTATCCAAGTATTTTACTTCCTATTCAGTTAATATGGATGATTCATATTTTTGTAAATATACATCTATTTCACCAATATTTTAAAATTTATAAGCATAAAATTGGGCGAAATAATTCTTAATTGCTTTTTAAATCTCCTCTTCATTGTAGTTAAATTGAACCTTTTCCTTTTTGATTCTTATAATTTGGTTTTCTTCTTTCTTTTTTGAATAACATTTAATAAAAGTTTATCAACTGTATTGCTTTTTTCGTAATACCTCCTCTTTGTTTTATTTGTTGGTTCAATTATTTTCTTTATTCCAGTTTTATTTATCTCTTCTTTGCTTTTTAACATTTCTAATTTAGTGTTTAATTGGGGATTTTAAATTTTTTCTTTTTCTAGCTTTTTCAGTTGCATGCCCAATTCATCGGTCTCATTCTTTATTTTATTCATGTAAGCATTCAGAAATATAAAATTTCCCCTAAGAACCTCTTTTGCTACATCCCAGAAGATTTGGTATGTCCTCTCATTATTGTCATTCTCTTTAATGAAGTTAGTAATTTGTTTCTTTTATTTGTTGTTGGAATCACTCATTCTTTAGGATTAGATAATTTAGTTTCCAACTAGCTTTTAGCTATCTTTCCATTGCCCTCTATTACATGTAATTTTATTGCATCATGATCTGAAAAGGATGCATATAATTTTTCTGCTTTCTGCACTGGATTGTGAGGTCTTTATGCCCTAGTTCATGGCTATTATTTTTTTGGCATGTTCCATATATCACTGAGAAGAAGGTATGTTCTTTTTTATCCCCATTAAATTTTCTCAAGAGGTCTCATATATATCTACCCTCTCTAAAATTCTATTCACTTTCTTAACTTCTTTCTTGTTTATTTTGAGGTTGCATTCATCAAGTCCAGAGATGGGGAGGTTGAGATCCCCCACTTATATAGTTTTGCTACCTATTGCTTCCTCTAACTCCTTTAACTTCTTACTCCCCATTTACATCATAGCCAAATATTTTGTCATATTATGTAACTTATCTTGGTATCTTAAAGCTAGCAGCTGTCTTGTGACTTTCCAATGGATCACAAATTACACAAGGTTCTCTCATACTAGAAAAGCTTTGAGTATTAATCCAACCAGTGAATTTTTAGCTATTATTTGAAACTCAGTTAAGTTAAATACAGAGATCATTACAAGCAATTTGCTTCAGTGGTAATTAAGGATTTAGTCATAGCATTTCATGAAACTACTTACTATATATTCAATTTCTCTTAGCATATGATTACCCACATTTATGTGAATCCCAATATATTAAAAGTGAGGACTTTAGTTTTTCTTTTTAAATAAAGGCTTTTGTGGTCAGTTTTATCGTTAAATTTCATTTTCCCCTAAAGTATCACCATTTATCTTATGTGAATTCATATGTGCTCTGTCTTATAAGATGACTAATGAGAAACAACCTTGATGGACTTCTGAAAAGAGGAAGATAAAATCAACAATTAAACCTAGCTGAGCAGCAATTATTATTCCAACTCTGTATTTTTTTCTCATTTGTGTTCAGTGACTCAACTTAATTTAATGAAATAAAGCTAGAGTCTTTATCAGTCATTGGAGCTTTTCAGTTATAGTTCATGAATGAAATAAGAATGTACTTTGTTAGTGTAATGGCCTTTTCAACTCTTGCTATATTCCCTGATAAAATACTACTATTACACATCATTAAAGCTAAATATGGAAGTTCAAATTACTTCAACAAAGAATCCTCCCCCCCAAAATTATATAACTAGAGATATATAGCCATTATTTGTAAACTATTTAAATAGCCAAATCCACTTTAGTTTTACTACTTGAAATATGCCCCCTATCCTAATCCTTCTTCAAATCATTCAGTGCTTTCATTTACACTCTTGATTGAGGATAACCTAGCTTGCTTTAAGAAAAAATAGACTTCTGATTGGGCATTAAATGCCATTAGATTTTACTATCCTGCTGGTTTTCTGACTGTAACTATAATTTTACTTTTTATATCTTTATACAGTAACACACTGAGAGGGAGGCTCTGTTGAGATATTCCAATTATAGTAATACAATAAATACATTGTTATTAAAGGTGACAATTTTTCCTTTTAAAGTAAATGACAGTTGTATTGTTTGAAAGACCATTGCCATTCTCCTAAAATGGATGATACCATTGTTTGTAAAAGTGTAACTCTCAAATTATGTAAATAATTGGTGATTATAGTGAAGTATAACAATATATCTGAATGACACTACCCAGATATTTCCCAGAGTAGGGTTTCCAAATAAGACACATACACACACACACACACACACACACACACACACAGAAAGAGAGAGAGAGAGAGAGAGAGAGAGAGAGAGAGAGAGAGAGAGAGAGAGAGAGAGAGAGAGAGAGAGAGAGAGAGAGAAATCATGCTTTGCTACATAGCCTCGTATAACCTTTTTAGTAAGGAGGAATTTATAAGAATGTACCCAAAAGTTTTCACTGTCTTTCACTTTAGTGGGTATGTAGATTGATTCCCTTACACTTTTAACTCACCTGAAACTATTTTAGTAATAGGATTCTATGAGAAATTACGTGCTTTCATAGAGAATAAAAATGTGGTAAAAATATACACATATATACAAATAAACACATAAAATAACACAGATGTACAGACACATGTGTGTACTTATATGCATATATACAAATGTGTGTATATAAACACAAACTCTGTATAAAAGGTAATTTTCAGGAAAGGAGTTTAAAATAAAATACAGTTTGTTAAACATGGGATGTGTGCTTTAAAAGTACAAAATGGAAGCATAGAGGAAAGATGTTATAGGGATATTGGAAGATTGCACTGATCAAGACTGGAATGAAGGATCAAAATGTGGTAGTCAGGAAGCTTTGACCTTAGCAGTTTGTAACTCAGAATCACTTGGGTGATTATTGTGATCATAGATTCATAAAGCATGTTAAATAAATGTATATTTTTACTACTACTCTCAGTTTCGTTGTCATGGGTACTTTCTCTCCCACCCTCAGATTATTTACCCCTTTATATCTTAGTGTCTCCATGTCTTCATGGCCAGTCTTTGAGAACTATAGTGGACTCCCCAAACCAACTAGTGGCCACCTTTCTAGTCATGAGCTTCTTAATACTTTCCTATAATGGTCTTCATTCAAAAGATCCCCAGTTTGTTACCTGAACTCACTCAAAGCTTTTCTTGCTTGATGAAATTTGTCACATCTTATGCTTTGCTTTTATAGTCTTTAAGGACCTAATTGTACCCCTTTGTTAATAAGCCATCAAAGTAGTATGCTAGAGAAAAATTGCTATTATTAGTGCTAATTGAATCATCCCAGCTATCTGATGATATGCAGATAGCAGATCCATATGGAATATGGTAATAAATGACATATCTGTGATTTTAGTCATGTGTTGAATAACTGACTTGGAAATTACTTTTCTCAACAGAGATGCACAATCTTTCTATGACTTAGTAAATTAGGCTAAGGCACATAGAAGCTCAAGTGGGCATCAAAATCATGATTTGAACCCAGGTCTTCTTTAACACAACCTAGCAAGCCCCCTCCCACCGCCACCAGCAATTATTCACTGCCATGTTTCCTTATTCATATGCAGACCCCAATCTATGTGCTTTTCTTTATTGCATTGATAATTGAAGATTAACTTCACACAGTGCTTACAAGTGTATAAAGCCTTTTACTAGCATCAATTCTGAAAAGTATGTTGTATTAATGCTAGTTTCCTAATTTTATTTATGTACATTTTTTTCCTTTTAATAAACATTTATAGAATGCCTACTATGTGCCTGGAATTGCACTAAGATCTAGTGGTACAATTGATAAATACTCTTAAGGAGTTTACAATCTAATAAAGGGAGACAGCATGTAAAACTATGCAGAAAGGCACGTGTGTTTGTATGGGACAGGGTGAGGAAGGAGAAACCAGAGGAAATATTGTTTCATGGAGCTGACATTAGGCAGAGCAGTAGATACAAAGTGGAGTGGGCTAAAAAGTCCAGTTTTTGCCCTCTATAAAGAAAAGGATTAGTAGGAATCTGGTACTCCACCTTCCAGTCCTCTAATTATAAGGGCAAGGAGGCTGAAGAGGTTGTGTCAGTTAAGGCTTGAGTTAGTAGCATGAACTATATTTATGTATATCTGTATATCATATAGATACATGTAGCTATAGAGGAATCAATATAGATATCTATTTATACAAAACAATGTTCTCAGTGGCTAGAGCTCTGGGACTGAAGTCAGAAGGAGCCAAGTTATGTGGCCCCAGACATCCAGCAGTTATGTGACTCTGGACAAGTCATTCAGTCTCCATCCACCCCATCTACTCAACTGCAAAATGGGGATAAATAATGCCACCAACCAACCAGGGCACCTGTGAGGATCAAATGAGATAACACTTGTAAAGCACTTAGCATTATACATGCCCACATAGTAAGTACTCAATAAATGATTATTCCCTCCCTCAAGGATATCACATTCTATTAAGGATGATCACACATAAACATTTAATTTCTTTGTAAGCCATTTATAAAGGTAAACTCAGTAATAAGTGCTTAATAAAGGTTTATGTGTTTAATTTTGGGGGAACATCAGTGATTTTCTCAGTAGAGCATGCAGAACAGCAACTTGACTGTAATATAGAGTCAGTTCTTGAGTTTCTTTCAACACTGAGAGCAACAGTTAACTGATTAACCCAGGTTCACATCAACAATATTTGTAAGAGGCAGGCCTTAAAGTGAAGTTTATATTAAATCCTAGGTTGGTTTTTATTCAGTGTGCTATTCTATCTCTTCATTTCATAGACGACAAAACTGAGAATTGCAAAGAATAAATGATGCCCCATAGTATACATGCTAGTAAATGGCAAAGTCTACAATTAGAATTTGGTTTTCTGATTTTTCTATATCATTCCATCTAAGTCAGAGAAAATCAAAGGAAAATTTTCATGGGAATTACAGCAAGTCTATGAGAGTAATTAAGGAAATAAAAAGGTTGATGGCATTAAACTACACTAATATATGAATAAAATGAATAAAAATCAAAAGTGGCCTATTACAAATAGCTTTTAAAAGGACACAGTTATTCTTTTTGGTAATTATAACAGAGGTGAAGTAGAATCTAGATTCCAGAGGGTGAGGCTTAGTTTCCAGTTCTGCTTCTGATACTAGTTCTGTGAACATTGGTTAGTCATTTAACATCTTAGTGGCAACGCTTTAATAGTAAAAGACAAAAAACAAAAACAAAAACAAAAACAAACAAAAGCAAATTTTAGATCTGCTGCTTGGCAGAAGGACATTTCTCACCAAAAGACCTTTACATCGATGCAATCCTAGGTCTAGATTAAAAAGTGAAAATGAAATAGCATCATTATGTGAATACATTAATTTCTTTTTAAAAATTAATAAATACAGCAATCCATTTGTTCACAGGTACCCTCATTTCATTGTTTTGCTTGCAAAACCCAATTGTCTGTATGTCAGACAATTTAAGAGCACAAAGATGGATTGCACTAAATAGACATTCATGATAATTAAAACATGGTGTCATTTGCAGCATGTACAAACACTTGCAAAAGTCTGAGCTCTGGGTGCACAACCTATCATTCACCCTTTGTAGAAAAATTACCAGTTTCCCTAGAAAATATTGTGTTCTCTATATACTATCTTGTGATTTCCATTCTCCACGAAAGAATGATGAATGAATTATATATAAATTCACAGTTCTTCTAGTAAATACATAGCGTGGTCATTAATTAAAGTGTGACCATTTCTGCTTATAATGTATAGCCTTGACCAAACTGGCAACTGTTACATATAAATCTGGAAATTACAGTTGTGTGATTATTCTTCATTTGATCAGATAGTAACTAAAAATCATTAACACTTTCCTCACCAAGTCCAGACAATATTGTAATAAAAAAACAGGGAACTGATTAACCATACAGTGTCCATGGTCGAGCAAAGCATTTTGCCTATTACATCATACTCTCAAATTGTATAGATTTTAAAGTTTTTGAAATGTAGTGATAATATATGTATATGTATTTAGAAAGAATATGTGTATTCAAAATGCACATAAATCATTGGCATTTCCATATATTACTAACAAAGTCCAAGAACAAGAGAAAGAAAGAAAATTTGCATTTAAAGTTACTGTAGACATAAAATATTTGGGAGTCTACCTGCCAAAACAAACCCAGGGACTATATGAACACAATTACAAAATATTTTTCACACAAATAAAGTCAGATATAAATTACTGGAAAAATGTCAGCTGATTATGGTTAGGTTGAGATATTATAATTAAAAATGACAATTTTACCTAAATTAACTTTTTTATACAGTGCCATACCAATTAAACTACCAAAACTATTTTTATAGCTAGCAAAAAAAATATCAAATTCAAGAATAAAAGGCCTGGAATATCAAGGGAATTAATGAAAAGACATGCTAGTCAAGGTTAGCTAGCCATACCAGATCTTAAATTGTATAATAAAGCAGCAATCATTAAAACCACTTGGTACTGGCTAAGAAATAGAGGTGTAGATCAGTCGGATAGATTGGCTACACAAGGCACTATAGTCAAATGATTATAGCAATTTAGCATTTGCTAAATGCAAAGACTCCAGTTCCTGGGATAAGAACCCACTGTTTGACAAAAACTGTTGGGAAAACTGGAGAATAGTATGATAGAAACTGGGCATAGGCCAATGTCTCATACTGTATACCAGAATAAATTCCAAATGGGTATATTATCTAGGTATAAAGAGTGATACTATAAAAAAATTAGGGGAACCAGGAATAGTTTATCTGTCAGATTTATGGAAAATGGAAGAATTTATGACCAAACAAGTAATAGAGAACATTATGAAATACAAAAGAGATAATGTTGATTACATTAAATTGAAAAGTTTTTGCACAAAGCCAATACAACCAATATTAAGAATGAAGCAGAAAACTGGGAAATACTTTTTTACATCCAGTGTCCCTGACAAAGGCCTAATTTCTTAAATATATAGAGAACTGAGTTGAATTTTAAAGAAAACAAATCATTCCCCTAATGATAAATGGTCAAAGGATATGAAGAGGCAGCTTTCAGTTGAAGAAATTGAAGCAATCTACAGTAATATGATAAAAAATGTTCTCAATCACTATTGATTAGAGAAATGCAAATCAAAACAACTCTGAAGTACCACATCATACCTATCAGATGGGCTAATATAACAAAAGAGGAATATGATGAATGTTGGAGAGGATATCAGAATGTTGGAACACTAATTCATTGTTGGTGGAGCTGTGACCTTATCCACCCTTTCTGGATAACAATTTGAAATTATGCCCAAAGGTCTATAAAAATGTGCATATCTTTTGACCCAGCAACACCACTTTTAGGGCTATATCCCATAGAGATCAGAAAAATGGGAAAAGGACCCACATGTACAGAAGTATTTATGTCAGCTCTTTTTGTGGTGGTGAAAAACTAGAAATTGAGGGGATGCCCATCAATTGGGGAGTGGTTAAACATGTTGTGGTATATGAATGTAATGTGATAATATTGTGCTATAAGAAATGATGAACAGGCAGACTTCAGAGAAAACTGGAAAGGAACTGATGCTGTAATGGGATAGTATTGTGCTATAAGAAATGATGAACTTCAGAGAAAAATGTAAAGTGTAAAGGAACTGATTCTGAGTGAGGGGAGCAGAACCAGAATAGGGGGCAATGTTGAGGGTTACCTCTGAGGGGTCTGCCATGGGCATGAATCCAGGCCAAGGACCTCCTTGAGCCTGTCTTCCCCAACCCAGGCCCAGTATCTCAGAATGCTGACTTGCCACCCCCTGTTACACATCCCCTGCGCAAGGGAGGCTTGGAACATTCTGGCCATCCCTGAAATCCTGGCCACTTGAGTGATATAGATAAAGTAGTGACTCATGGTATAAAAAAGCAGGGAAGCTTCCCACAGGAGTAGCCTTGGGCAAAGTTGCAAGTTTGCCTCATTTAGGAAATTATGTGAAGTTTTCCCACGAGAAAGTATGATGTAAGTACTTCAGCTACAGTTTATAAACCCTAACACTCAGATGCTTATTTGAGATTTTCTTAGTATGCAATAAATGTATGAATATAATCTCCTCCTGGAACACAGGCTCATTATTCAAGCTCTCACATTTCGGTTGGTGCTGTGCATGCAGGCCACAAAAATGTACACAATAATAGCCACAATGTGTGAGAACTGATTTTGATGGATTTAGCCCTTCTCAGCAATGCAAGAACCTAAAACAATTCAAAAGGACAAAAATGGGAAATGTCAGTCACATCCAGAGAAAGAACTATGAAGTCAGAATGCAGAACGAAGGAGATTATTTTCTTTTTTTTTTCTTTCTCATACTTTTTCTCATTTATTATAATTCTACTATGCAACATGACTAAAGGGAAAATGTGTTTAATAGGAATGTATATGTAGAGCACTTATCAGTTTGCAAGCCATATTGGGGAGTAAGGGAGGAGGGAGGGGAGAAAATTTAAAACTTACGAAAGTGTAGGTTGACAATAAAAATAAATAATTTAATAAAAAGTAAATATATTCAGAAAGCGTCCAATAAAATGTTATAAATAGAAGGAATATTGAAGTAATAGATTATACATGTATATGTATACATATAGACAATTGTATATGCATATATCACTGCATATTTTATATTATCATACATTATTTATAAAAATCAATTATCCTACACATTACAATTGATTATAAAATAATTGCATTATACAATCAATTCATTTTAGTATTTAAATTGGACTTGGTTGTGAAAAGAAGGCCTCTAGAAAGTGGTGGTTCTTTTCTATAATTTTCTTAGTATCCAAATTAATATATAGTACAAACAAGAAAGTATCTCATTATCAGGGGCGACAGATGTCATAAATGACTTTCAGTTTTTTTGTTAGAGGTCACCATCTTATGGTAAATAAATTACACTGGGGAAACTTTCTTTCAAATTATTATTATTGTTGTTGCAATATTTTATTTTTTCCAATTATGAATAAAGGCAATTTTTAGCATTCATTTTACAAGATCTTTAATTCCAATGTTTTCTCTCTCCCTCCCTCCCCTCTTCCTAAAATGGCAAGCAATTTGATATAGGTTACATGTGCAGAATCATGTAAAAGATATTTCCATATTAGTCACAATTGTGAAGGAACAAATAGGCCACAAAGAAAAAAAAAACAAACCATGAAAAAATTAAGTATAAGCAGCATTCTTCAATGTGCATTTTAAAGTTCTTCAGTTCTTTTTCTGTATGTGAATAGCATTTTCCATTGTGAATTTTTTATAATTGACTTAGATAATTTTATCACTGAGAAGAGTTAAGTCATTAATAGTTGACCATCACACAATGTTACTGTTAGTATGCACAATGTTTTCCTTGTTCTTCTCGCTTCACTTTTCATCAGTTCATACAAATCGTTCCAAGCTTTTCTGACAGAAGAGTTTTCATCATTCTACCTATAAATACTTAATTGAAGGGCTTATTTAATTATTATTAAAAAAGATGGGCTTTTCTTTCAGGTAAAAGTTTGGTATCATTGAAAGCACTCAATTTTCTAAATGCATTACAGTCCTATTTCTTCTTCCTACTCAATTCAGGGCCTGATTCATCATCTAGCTGTAGTCCATTAAAGTCAACATATATTGTTTGTCATGTAAAACAGTTTGAGAAACATAGTTTCTGGTTACTTTAATCATTTTATCAATAAGGTCAAATGTTTACTAATGAAAGGATGGTCATTTGGCCATCTCTCTTAGTCATGTCTGTGGACTCACAGTTTCTATACCCTTAGAAAGGGTAGGTGGAGGGGGACGGAGCTAAGATGTCAGAGTATAAACAGCACTTCTGTGGTGCTCCTGCCAACACCACTTCCAATATATATAAATGGGGGCTCTAAGAAAAACTATGGAGCTCCAGAACCCACAAAATGACACAGGGAAGCTAACCCCCTGCTGAGGAGAGCCCAGCAGCCAGGCAGGGAGCAGCATCTCAGCACTCAGGGAGCTGAGCACAGGCCCTCATGAGTCAGAGGTTTTAGCCCCAGGGTGGCTGGATTAGCAGCTAGCTGGAGGGACCCCAGAATACCAGCAGCTGTGGCATTTCCAGAATTATCAACACATAGATGCCTAGAACAAAGGGAGAGGTCAGTGTGGTATTGACTTTGGGACCAGTATTTGGGAGCACATCAGCTTCTTCCCCTGGGGGAAAGAAACAACTGTGTAGACACATCACCATGTTGCAGCTTCAGTTCCTGGCCTGCAGACTGTATGGGGATCAGGCAAACAGTATGGGGGATAAGTGCTCTTGTTTTACCCTTCTTGAATCTGGATTGCAGTCTGGGGTGGAGGCCTTGGGGTGTGTGACCAGCTTGCCAGAGCATGTAGGTGCTTCATGGAGGGCACCCAAATAATTATTTCAAGCAGCTGAGAAACCCCAGCATTTGGGATGGAAGCTCCCCTGGCTGGAGGCAGAGTCCTACTGTGGCAACAAGCCCAAAAGTCAAGTAATTGAGTAGCAACATGCCTAGGCAAAGGAAACAAAATAAACAGAAAAATTCAATATTAGACTCCTATTTTGGGGGCAAAGAGGATCAAAGCTTTGAACAGGAGGCAAACTGGGAGGTCAGAACTCCTTCACCAAAAGCCCCAAATGAAAATACCAGCTGGCTACTATCCATAGAGGACATTAAGAAGATAAAAGAAGTGGGGGAAAAATTGAGAAGAGAAATGAAAAAGATGCAAAAAAAGTAAGAAATGAGAGTCAAAAACCTGACGTCAGAAAATAACGCCTTAAAAGATAGACTAACTCAAATGGCAAAGAGGCTCAAAAAGGCAATGAGGAGAAGAATGCCTTAAAAAGCCAAATTAGCCAGATGGAAAAAAATCTCAAAAGCTCACTGAGGAGAATCCTTCCTTCAGAATTAGACTGGAGCAAATGGAAGCTAGTGACTTTATGAGAGATCAAGATGCTGTTAAACAGATCCAAACAAATGAAAAAATAGAAGGCAATGTTAAATATCTTATGGGAAAAACCACTGACCTGGAAAATAGTTCCAGAAGAGATCATTTAAAATTTTTTGGATTACCTGAAAGCCACAATAAAAGAAAGAACCTAGAAATCATCCTTCAAGAAATTCTCAAGGAAAATTGCCCTGATATTTTAGAACCAGTGGGCAAAATAGAGGTTGAAAGAATCCACCAATCACCTCCTGAAAAAGATCCCCAGAAGAAAACTCCTAGGAATATTAGAGACAGGTTCCAGAATTCCCAGATCAAGCAGAAAATATTACAAGCAGCCAGGAAGAAACAATTTCAATATTGTGGAAACACAATCAGGATAGCACAGGATCTGGCAGCTTCTACACTGAGGGATGGAAGGGCATGGAAGGATGTGGTATTAAAACCAAGAATCACCTACCCAGGAAAACTGAGTATCATGTTTCAGGGGAAAATATGGCTATTCAGTGGAATAGAGGACTTTCAAGCATTCTTGATGAAAAGAACCAGAGTTGAATAGAAAATTTGACATTCATACACAAGAAGGAAGAGATGCTTGAGAAGGTAAACAGGGAAAAGAAATCATAATGAACTTAACAAAGTTGAACTATTTACATTCCTGCATGGAAAAATGATAACTGTAACTGATGAAACCTTTCTCAGTATGAAAATAGATGAAGAAGGGTATATGGGCATATGAATACAAATGTGAATGTGTTTACAGGTATACATAGATAGAGGCCACAGGTCGAATTTAATAGTAAGGTGTATATAGTAAGATACTTAATAATAGTAAGATACTTAAAGGTGAAAATAAGAGGTGAGAGAGGAATATAATGAGAGGAGATGGGAAGAGACAGAATGGGGTAAACTATCTCATGTAGAAGAGGCAAGGGAAAATGGTTTCAAGGGAGGGGAAGAACAGGAAGGCAAAAACGCAAAACCTTATTCTCATTGAATTTGAATTGGGGAGAGAATGACATACATACTAAATAGGATATCTTAACCTGCAGGAGATTAGGGGGAAGGGGGACAAGAGGGGGGATGATGGAAGGGTGGGCAGGCTGGTGGGGAGGGAAGTTGGAAGCACCCACTTTTGAAAAGGGACAGTTTCACAATAGGGAATAGACCAAGTGGGAGGTGAGATAGGAGGGAGGAAATATAGTCAGTCTTTTACAATATATCTACTATGGTAATATTTTACATAGCTACACATGTACAACATATACTGAATTGCTTATCTTCCCATTAAGGGTGGTTTGAAGGGAGGAAGGGAATGAATCTGGAATTTGAAGTTTTAAAATCAAATGTTTAAAATATATCCAAATACTATTATTAATACTAATTTATATATATATATATAATTGGGAAATCAGATATACAACAATTGGGGCATAGGGATTCACCATGCCTTACTGGAAAAGTCGAACGGGGTACGGGGTATGGGAGCAGATATGGGAGAGAGCAGATTGGAGGAGGGGATATCCTGTGGGACTGCTATTTGGGATGGTGGGTCAGGGAATAATGGGAAAAAAATTGTAACTCAAGATCTGGCAGAAATGAAATTGGAAACCAGAGGTTATTAAAGCATTCAAAAAAAAAGAAAGAATAGTTGGTAAATGAGGGACTGAGAGTAATCCTTGCACAGAGAAATTATCTCTATTCAGACCACCCACAGCCTTGGAATAGCTATAGAACAGGATTGATTTCCTCGAAAGCTAAAGCAGAACAAAATGGGCTTCCCCACACTAGCTTTAATTGCTTGCAAGTTTGGTTGAGTTCTGACCAAGATTGAGGAGAATCACCACAATCGCATTATCAGTAATGTTGTTTAAAAAAAAAAAACTGAAACTTTAAAACTGAAAAAATTTAGAACAAACAGGAACTCTGAATCCCCCCAAGATATTGGTTATTAATATAATCATACCTCTCATTCCCCTCTTGGATTCTACTGAGAGGCATGAACTCCATAATGAATCACTACCTGATAAAACAAACACTTCATCATGGCTTTCTAAATATAAGACTTACAAGGGGATATATTGTCAGGGGCAAAAGGGGAAGATGGATAGCACTTTGACAAAATCAAAGGGGGCAATCGACTTTGATAAGTACATTTTACATAGGAATGGTTTCTTCATCTGTAAGAGGATCTCTTCTTTAAACTAGAGACCAAAACCTACAGAGAAACTAATTTACCAATACAAATTGGCTAAATGACTTGGAGATTAAAGCTTTTTAATCAAAGATATTTTTAATTAATAGGGGAAATCATATTGCATCAAAAAGGCCAAATATCCCCAAAGAAACTCAAAGCTATGAACAACTACTCCAGTAAGATGTTTACTTTCCTCAAGGAGATAGAATAAAGGACACTTAACTAAACCAGCAAGAGCTATTGAACTCCTTCTTATAAATAGGAGGCTTGGGATGGTCTCTTGTAGGAGCTGGTACATCAACTAGAACTTATATTGCAGATCTTACCTCGGTAGTAGCTTTCCAGGAATGTATTCATTGATAATAATTCATTATCATTAATGTCCTTAAAAAAACCTGAACCTTTAAAACTGAAAAATTTAGAAAAAACCGGAACTCTTAATCCCCCCAAGGTATTGGTTATTAGTATAATCATACCTCCCATTCCACCCTTGGTTTCTAATGACAGGCATGAACTCCATAATTGTAAGCATTGCCAGAGCTAGCTCATCATCTGGGAGGCTCAGAAGGAAAGTGTGTGAGAGAAGAGGTATTAGACCAACTACGAAACTGAAGGTGTACAGTCATTGCACTGACCCCATTGTTTTATACTTATGAACCCTGGGCAATACACCAGCTCCATGCCAGGAAACTGAAACACTTCAATTTAAATTGACTTAGGAAGATTCTGAAGATCACCTGGCAGGATAAAGTACCAGACAGTGAGGTCCTTTCTCAAACTAAATTGCCAATCATTCAAACTCTACTATGGAGAGTGTAACTCTCATGGCCTGGTCACATTGTTTGAATGCAAAATGTGTACATTTGACATTGACAAAAAGACTATTTTTATGGAGAACTCACACAGCACAGGCATTTACATGTTGGTCAGAAGAAGTGATACAAGGACAGTCCCAAGGTCTGTCTTAAAATCTTTGGAATTGATTGTGTGAAGTGGGAGACGCTGGCACAGGACATCTCAGCATGGTATGCCCACTTCATAAAAGATGCTGTGCTCTTTGAGCAAAGCAGAATTTAAGTAGCTCAAAAGAAACATGAAATGTGCAAATTTAGAGAATTACCCCAAATGTTCACAGGGACTATTTGTGCCCAACCTATGGTAGAGCAGACTGAGCTAATATGGGTCTGATCAGCTACAGCTGGACACAGTATAAATTGACTCTAGCAAACTGATGTTATTTTGATCCTCTTCGAGAATGAACAATAACTAACCAACCAAACAACATTTGCATTTCAAAATGTACAAAAACTTGCCATGGTGCAGTCAAAGATTTAGATTCTATGTTATAAGAAAAAAGAAGAATAGGCTAGCTGTCAGGGACCCTAGGAATTTAGATATTAAACAGATTAGTACTTTTCTCTAGGTCTCAATTACCTCTTTTGTAAAATAAGAGGATTGAGTCAGATCTGCTTAAGTTAACTATATCTATATATGTAAATATGTGTGCAAGTATACTATATATGTGCATATATGCAAAAATATTTGTATGTATGCCCATTGTTGTTCAGTCATTCAGTCATGTCCAATTCTCTCTTCTATATCCTCTCCCATCCCCACTCTGACTTCCCAGTAGGGCAAGATGGATTCCCTCCCTAAGCCAAATTTGATGAGAGTAAGGTTGATCCATTCCCTTTTGCCTTCCTGTTCTTCCAGTACATTGTAAGAGTTTTTCCTAACCTCTTCTATAGGAAATAATTTACTCCATTCTGTCTCTCCCCATTTCCTCTCATATTCCTCTCTCACCTCTCAATTTCACATTTTAAGTATCATTCCTTCCTATTAAATAGATTCTGTGCACTCTATGTATACCTGTACAGATATATACACATACTCACATATGGATTCATATGCCCATGTACCCTCATATATATGTCTGTGTGTGTGTGTGTGTGTGTGTGTGTAGGTATGTGTGTATGCACACACATTTACATTTATATTTCTTTCAACTATACTCATACTGAGAAAAGCTTCATAAGTTACCATTATCATTTTTCCACATAGGGATATAAATAGTTCAACTCTGATAAGTTCCTTATGATTTCTTTTCCCTGTTTACTTTCTCATGCTTCTCTTGTTTCTTGTATCTGAATTTCTAATTTTCTGTTCAATTCTGGTTTATTCATCAAGAGAGCTTGAAATTCTTCTATTTTATTAGATGACCATATATTCCCTGAAACATTATACTGTATTGCTGGATAAGAGATTCTTGGTTGTAATCCTAGCTCCTTTGATCTCCAGAATATCATATCCCAAGACCTTCAATCCCTCAATGGAGAAGCTGCCAGATCCTGTGTTATCCTGATTGTATTTCAACAACATTCAAATTGTTTCTTCTTGGGTGCATGTAATATTTTCTCCTTGATCTGGGAACTCCAGAAAATGGCTATAATATTCCTATGAGTTTTCTTTTTGTAATGTTTTTTAAGAGGTGATGGGTGAATTCTTTCAACCTATATTTTGCCCTCTGGTTCTTAAATATCAGGGCAATTATCCTTGAGAATTTCTTGAAGGGTGATTTCTAGTTTCTTTTATTATTATTTTTTGATCATGGCTTTCATGTAGTTCAATAATTTTTAAATGATCTCTTCTGGATCTATTTTCCAGGTCAGTGGTTTTTCCAATAAGATATTTCACATTGCTTTCTATTTTTTTCATTTGTTTGGATCTGTTTTATAGTATCTTGATTTCTCATAAAGTCATTAGTTTCCCTTTGCTACAATCTAATTCTGAAGGAATTATTCTCTACAGTGAGCTCTTGAGAGTCTTTTTCCATCTGGCAAATTTGGCTTTTTAAGGCATTCTTCTCCTCGTCGGCTTTTTGAGCCTCTTTTGCCATTTGAATTAGTCTATTTTTAAGGTGTTATTTTTTTATTCAGGTTGTTGACTTTTTAAAAATGTTTTTCTTGCATCATTCTCATTTCTTTCACAATTTTTCCTCCACTTCTCTTATTTGGTTTTCAAAATCCTTCTTACACTCCTCTATGGCCTTTAACCAGTTCATATTTTTCTTGGAAGCTTTTGGTTCAGGAGTTCTGACTTTGTTGTCTTCCTCTTGTTCCATGCTTTGATCCCTTTGTCCCCCCAAAAAGGAGTCCAATGTTGGATTGCTGTGCTTGCTTTGCTTCCTTTGCTTGCTCCTGTTGCCACTCAATTACTTAACTTTTGAGCTTTTTGCCACAATAGAACTCTGCTTCCAGAGAGGAAAGCTTTGTACCAAATTGTTGGGGTCTTTGCAGCTGCTGGAGCTATTAGTTGGGTGCCCTCTCAGAAGCCTCCACTAACTCTGGCAAACCGGTTACCCACCCCAGTACCTCCACCCTAGATAGCAATCCATTTCCAAGCAGGTTACAGCAAGAGCAATTACTCCTCAGAATGGTTGCTTGGTCTCTCTACAATCTGTAGGTGAGGAGCTCTGAAGCAGCCAGTAGCAGCAGCTCAGTAGCTTCTCCCTCCAAGGATAGAGGTCAGACCACACCCCCAGACTCCCTGTTCCCAAAGTCTACACTGATCTCTCACTTTATCTTTGGCATTTATGGGTTGATAATTCTGGAAACCACCACAGCTGCTGGTGATCTACTCTCCCAATGTCCCTCTAGCTGTGGATGGTTGTGGCCACCCTGGGGCTAAAACCACAGCTCATGCAAGGCTGGGCTCTGCTCCCAGCATCCTGAGATGGACCCTTCCTGCCAGCCTATCAGGCTGCCTTCAACAGAAGATTTGTTTCTCTCTGTCACTTTCTGAGTCCTGTAGCCCTAAAGTTTGCTCAGAGTCATTTTTATAGGTATTTGAGGTGATTATGGGGAAAGCACAGGGAGTTTTTCTGCTTTTAGCTGCCATCTTGGCTCTGCTCCCCTGTACTTATTTATTCTTTATAAATATCTCTGTTTAGGCTGTATTCTCTCCCTACTTTTCCATACATGAGAAAATAGAAACTTCTTCCAAACTGGAACTACAGGTTTTGTTTATTCATTTATTTTCAAACTGTAAAACTTATTCCTTGAATATTGCAGCTATTTAATTAATTATTGGTCAACTGAAGTCAAAAGATGTAAGATCTTTAGTTCATGCTATTCAAGGATTGGTTCAAGGAACTGGTATAATGAACCTGGAGGAAAAAAAAAACATTCAGGGAAAATGTTATGTCTTTTCAGGTACTTGAAAAATAGTCATGTGGAGGAGGGATTAGCCCTGTTCTATTTAGTCCCAGTGAGGAGAACTAGGTGATGTGAAGATGAAAATTTAAGCTTGATCTTAAGAAAAAGATTCCAAAATTTAACACTGATCAAAGTACAGTCTGTCACCTTGAGATCTAATGAGTTGCTTTCTTCCTGGAAACATCTATTTATAGAATAAATGCTCACTTGTCAGGTTTGTTAATGTGAAAATTTCTTTTGAATATAAGTTGGACTAGATGGCCATTGAGGTCACTGATCTCTCTCAAATTTTATGATATTATAAATTGAATTGAAATTATAATTATAATGCATATTTTCATGTGAAAATTAAACCTGTTGAAAATATATTTAAATGCTTACAGGGGGTCATTAACTATATGCAATAAAATTGCATTTAAAATTTTTCATTTGGTTCTCATTAAGTACACTAAAATTGTCATTCTCTCCCTCTCTCTCTCTCTCTCTCTCTCTCTCTCTCTCTCTCTCTCTCTCTCTCTCTCTCTCTCCAGAATGGAGACTATGAATTTCTACCTCATTTGGATAAAGAACTCCTCACTGATGAAATTCATCTGCTAATGCAGATTGATACCTTCTCTGTAACTGATAGCTTTACTAAACTGGTACACTTAGAAGTCAAGAATTGCTCACATCACAGCCAGAGATAGTATTCAAACTGAACTTCCTGACATCTATGATGTGTCCCTTTCTACTATGCCACATTATATTTCATATTTTTCCATATTTCAGAACTATACTACTATATACTTTAATGTAAGAAGATGTTTTCAGAAATGAAGAAAATAGGAAAGTCTAGATACTACAAAATGCTAAAATTTCAACAATTAATTGAACAAAATGATATATCCCCCTTTTTTCCCTTGATGGACTTTTATACTTCTCACATATTTACAAATAGTGATGTTGTAGTAATTACATTCTTTGGCTACAGTATTTTATTATCTTGGAATAACTTCACAGAATAGAGAACTCCCATATTGTCAAAGTTTAATATTCTGTTAAAGCTTGGCTGTATTAAAAGCAAAATGCAATTTCACATTAGAAAGTAAGACTGAATTCTTGATTTTAACTGAGGGAATATTAAGTATAATCATATCTATTCTACCAAATTATTAATTAAAAAAGAATCATGGCAAAATGGGGCCAAGAAATTAAAATATTATGTAATAAAACTTTGTAGGAGTTTTATTTTTTAATGCTTGTAAGGTTATATCATTTTAATGATATATGTGGGTGAGCAAGCAGAGAGACAGAGTAGGAGTGGGTGTTTTACATAAATTGTAGCATTGTATGATTCTTAAAAAACTAGATGGAATGAAAATCTTGAACAGTTTAATGACAAAATCCTGATGTAACCCATTCCAAACTCTGGTATTAGATTTTTCAAGGAACAATAATCACCAGAAAGTTACATTTACTAACCACAATTGGTGCTGGCTGGGTGAGAGGCAAAAGAAAAAATGACTTGATCTCCCTCTTCCCTTTGTTCTAAAGTATTCCCTTAAAGGCTATTCATTGACAATATAAATATTTGCCAATTGGTAAACACTTATAGTTCAATGGATGAAATTAAAGGTTCAGTTCCTATGATTCCAGGTGTACAATTAGGACAAGCCTACTTTATCTTGAGTAGTCTTGGCATCAAGCATAAACAATTTCTATTCAATAGGAACATATAATCTGTAATAGAAATTCAATAATTGATGGAATTTTAGGCTATCTGATAAACTCAGGATTCTTATGAATAGATCAAAATGAGAAAGAATAAGATTACATTTTTACTGTATTTTTATTCTTCTGGCCAACCTCATCTAGCTATATTTCAGTGGTTTTACTGATTCATTTTCTGTGGATTCTCTGAGAAATTGCTAGATAAAAATTGTAGCTTTGGCATAGTTCGGTAATAACTCTAGAGCTATTTTGAAGACCCTTTACAGAATAGGGTGGAATAGAATGAAAATAATAACTATGATTATGAAGACACATACTACTTTCTAAGAATGTATTACTGTATTCTAAATTCATTCTCAATTTTAAAAATTCTTTGAGGTAATCTAATGAAATTATTTTCTGTGTTATCATCTATACTCAAGATAACATTGTCAGAGTGTTAAAGTAGAGATTCAAAATAAAGATATTGTTGTTAGAATCTTATCTCTTCATTAACCAGCATTCAGGAAAAACACTGAAGCCCAGGAAGGACAGGTACCACAGAAGTTGCAGGCATCTGGAGAAGGCTCACAGAATCCCTTTGAAAATCTACCCATTTGGACAATAGAAAAAAGACTTTAGTTAGTCACTCTGCAGGATCATAAATGCTGATGATATGAAGACAGATAGGTAGCATAGAGAATAAAGCACCAGGCCTGGAGTTAGAAAGACCTAAATTCAAATCCTGTTTCAGATACTTCCTCAGATTCCCCCCAGGAAATGCACTTAACCTTTGTATGCCTCAGTTTCTTGAACTTTAAAGGGGGAACAATAATAGAACTTGGCTCCCAGTATTTATGTGAAGATCAGAAGAAATAATATTTGCAAAGCAATGCTTCATCCAGTGCTCAGTAAACCAATAATATTGTAATTTATTAAGCCTATCACAATGGCTTAATAAATGCTTATTCCTTTCCTCTTGTTACAGCCATTAGTAGTAAGGAAAAAAAGGAGGAGAGTGATTCCTTGCCCATCACATGGTCATATTTTGAACCACTTCTCATGACTCAATAGTATTTAAAACTATTAAAAAATAGAGATATTGATTTCTTTCACTTTTTCTTCCGTCCTCTTTTCTTCCTTCCTTCCTTCCTTCCTTCCTTCCTTCCTTCCTTCCTTCCTACCCCTTCCTTCCTTCCTTCACCTCCCTCCCTCTTTCCTCCTCTTCCTCCTTCTTGTTCCTGTTAGAAATAAGAAAATGTGGTTTCTACTTGTGACTCTTCCACTACCTATATAACTTTGACAAAGTTACTTAACTTCGGTGTTCTCCATGTTGATGTGATTTTTTTCAATTTTTTATTCACAGTATCTTTCTCTCTATTTTTAGAGATAGATATCTCTATTTTCATCTCTATATTTTATAAGCTTTTTAACTTCTATAAGAATGGAGCAAGTGATTCATTTTACAAGTGATTTCTATGACAAGGGGTCATTGATTCATCTGCAAAACTATTTTTCACTCACATGAAAATCTGAATACCAAACTAAGTTAGGCATGGAATCCATGCTGAATTCAGAATTTTACTGCTTCTGCCAGAATTCCCAATTATATAACATGAAAAACTGCATCTCTCATCTTATGGAATGATTCAGTAAAATAGTAAATAAAAGTAATTTTTCAATTACATATAGCTACTATTTAATTAGGAATATATACTTGACTTAAATCTAGAGGGCACTTCAGGGTTTCTCTAGACCAAACTAATTTTATATATCAGGAAACTGAGGCACAGAGATGTTAAATGACTTCCCAAAATCATATAGGATGTAAATTGTAGAGTCAGAGTGCAATTTCTTCTGATATTAAATGCTATTCTTTCTACTATATAATACTTTCATTTTGAAGTAATCATGAATAATTTCATTGTATATTTTCTAAATCAACTGGTTCTAATATTAGAACTACACTAATAGATTTTAAAAAATTATAATATATAGAAATGAAGATAGTGATATGTGTGTATGTGTGTGTGTCCCGAAGAGGTTGGGAAAAATCACTTATTCCACTCTTATAGAAGTTAAACCTTATAATATATGGAGATGGAAATAGAAATATCTATCTCCATAAATAGATATATAGAGAGATATTGTGGGGAAAAAAGATCAGGAAAAAATCACCACTCATTTAACCAAAGAGAACACAGACGTTAAATAAATTTGTCAAGGTTATTTATGTAGTGAAAGAGTCAGGAGTAGAAACCAGATTTTCACTTTCTTAACAGGAAGGAGAGAGAAGGGTAAGAGGAGGAAGAGAAGGATCAGGACAGCTCCTTTTAATGTTACTCCATGGATACCTGGGGATTACAGGACCATAGATGGGAGGCAACTGAGGCGACTGAAGATTATTTAATTAATTAACAGATTCCTAAGATCCCACTTGGTTTTAAAATTCTTTTGAATGTTACCAATTAACATTTAAGACCCAACTTATGACAGACACTATTAATAACATTAGATTTAATTAGTTAAGAATTAAAGTGTCTTGTTACACACAAAATATTTTTCAAATAGAAAGTAAATAAGACAATAATATATTGAGAGGCAAAATATGAAACGCAAATCATTTTACTATTTGGGGATTTACCCAGGGAAAAAACAGATCATTCCCCAGGCAAGAAAGAAGCATGGGATTGAATGGTTTGGACTAGATGAAATCAGAGAGTTCCTGTTAGAAGACTTCTGCAATAATTTAAAGACTGAGACCTACGGAAGGCCAATAGAGGATGAAGAGACATTAAATGCTGATACTTTTAACTATGTACTTGTAATTCCTCAGAAATTTCTGGAGTTTTCTAATATCTACTTCAGGGCCTTCTTCTTACATGTACATTTGATTTAAAAGGGGGAGGGCATTCAATCTAGTTCAGCTTTATTTTGCTAAGAATTATAGAAGCACCTACAGACATTTTATTTGTATCCCTGCTTTAAAGTTAATAGCATTACAAATTTCATTCCATTTGCCCTGTTTTTCAGTACTACCTCTACCTTTTTCTCATTTCTTATCAAGCTATACTTTTGACATGCCTCTAATTTCCCATGGAGAATACACACACACACACACACACACACACACACACACACACACACACACACAGGGAGAGAGAGAGAGAGAGAGAGAGAGAGAGAGAGAGAGAGAGAGAGTTATCTCTCTTGTGCTTTGCTAATCTGAGAAAACTTTAACTTTTTTTGACAATTAATATCAAGACCAGAAATATAATGGACTTTTATCTTCTGACTAGCATATTTAATAGATTTTATTATAACCTAATTATATAGTTAGGAAGTCCCTAAGATGTAAATGGTTATAACTCTAACAGCAGTTTTGATTTTGGTAGTTTGAAACTCCTACAGTATGTTCTTCATAAAATATACACGAATGGTTTGATTCCTAGATTACTTCATGAAATTTTACTTCACAGATAATATAGCAGAAATATTAATGAGTGACATTGATCTCATAACCCCCCAGAAATTCTTTAATCATGATGGTAATTCCATTGAGAATTCTAAGTTCTCCTATAATCATGGGAGAGAAATCAGGAGAAAGGTAGAAGTATTAGGGCTGAACAAATTAATCTGAATACAGTAGTTTATCAAGGCTTTGAAAACAGATGGAGAGACATTCTGATAGTGGAGAATAAGGTGGTAACAGTTTTATATGTCTTTCTGTTCCACAGGTCTGGTCTTCATATGTTGGGAATAGTCAATATTTAGAATAGTTCCTATTACAAAAATAACAAGAGATTAATTTCATCTAAAAACACATGTCAATGATACATACAAAATATAAAACTATATATACACTTATTAAAAATGTTCCTGTTATATTTAACATTTTGCACTTTCTCATGAAGTATTTATTATTCTCTGTGAACATTAAAGTTAGCTTAGTACATCAGGATCTTTCACCAATCTGAAATAGAATTTTGATTAAAGGAACTTTAGTTAAGTATTTTAGTATTATGTTGAAACAGTTCTCAAAATCTTTAGGTAATAATTATTAAAACTATTTCCCCTCAGTCATTTTTATTCTGTGTTCTAAAAAGGGAATGGGGATTAATAGAAAAAAGACTCTGTGAACTATATTGGGGAAAAGCAAATACCTAACACTCTGGAAAGCTGAACTCTATTCCGTTATCTGGTTATTTGCTATGTGAGGAAACCAGTATGATTCAGTCAAATGGTGGGTGGTTGGATTTGAGAAGACCTGGGTTCAATTTTCTACTCAGATAACATTTGTATGACCTTAGACTAATTATTTAATTTCTCAGCCTCAGCCTCCTCATTTCTAAAGTGGGCATTATAGTAACTACCTCATAGGGTGATAAAAATCAGATAGGATAGAATATGCAAAATAATATTCAATTTCTAAAGCACAGTAAATGTTAGCTATTATAACCATGTGATAGTTGATGCCACGAGATACCTTTAGATTTTCATATTATAAATTGCTGATGTTTTTATCTTTTGCACATGGTATTTTAGCAATTCCTTTCTTTTTCCCATTTTACCTTCACCAAAGACATTGATGGTCCCCCCTTTTTCATTTATTTAATTTTCTGCCAAGATTCATACGAATCATACCCCTGAGAGAGACTGACGAGAGAAGAAAGTGTTCAATACAGGAAATACAGGTTTGGAAGGAGAATGAGTCCAAGGTTCTTAATGGAGATAGGATCATTCCAGTCCCTTGATGATGTGGATGCTAAATTGAGAAGTGCATAAATCTATATACCATTATAGTGTTGGGGAAATGCAGGGCTGAAAAATTCAGCAATCTTCAGTCTAATAATGGGAAATAATGATGAACACCTAGAATCTATACTCACCTATATACTATTTGGTTTCCTGGTGCAAAGAAGGTAGGCATCACATCATGTGTTTCTATAGCAATTGTCTAAATAAGCTATGAGGGGAAAAATAGCAAAAAACCTGTATACATCTTGACTTTTACTGGCAGTTTGAATATCTTTGAATAGATACTTATTTTTGACATATTATGACCCTGTCCCTGGTGTATGTGACAATAGAAAAATGGAGGAAGGCTATTTTCCCCCTCTTTAGAACTGTCAGAATTAGAACTGAATAAATTTTATGATTTGTGTATCTATTGTTTTATTTAAAATATTTTATGTTATTATTTTGATTATTTTAAATAAAATGATGATGGTAAAACCAATTTCATAAGATAAAGTTCAAAGGAAGGAATATGACTAACTAGTAGGTTAGTTCAAGTGATTGCTTTGGCTTATATAATAATCTAACCATGCCACACCAGGAAAGAACAATGTGGTGATCAGCAAATACTGGCCCTCTTAAGAAAAAGGGACAAGTTAACTAATACTCATAGTACCCTCTGGTGCTGGGTGGTATCTACTATATAAAACATGGGGATAGACTTATGCCTTAAATCCTTCATCTGAGAGTATCTTGGGAATAAAATTGGTCTTTTACAGTTAATATTAGAATCTTATATAAACTTGTTTATGCAGATTTTATTTTTATTCACTTACTTCTGTGGTGTAATACAGTGATCTTTGATGACATTGTGAGTTATAGTTGAATAAAGGAAAACATACAAGGAAGCAAAGATGAACAACTCTCAAGATTACATATATTTATTATATAAATTTTCATAAAATGGAAAGTCATTGTTGTATATTTTGAATCCTGTTTTACATTCTGCTGTGCACATGACAATGCTTTGACCCTCTTTTCTTATTCTGTTTTTAAGTTTCAATATTTAAGTTTGTAATATGTCTTTATCTTTAATTATTGTGCACTTAAGTTTTAGTATTTAAGTCTAAAAGAAAAATAACAATAGGTACTAAACACATTCTCCTTTTTTCATTAAGTGTGCATTTCTATAATAAAAATTATTTTAGGATATACAGAAGTATTTTGTTGGGAGGGGTTTGTTGTGTAGAATAGGACTTGTTTCTAATATAATGATCTAGAAGTTAACTTCCTGGGCCAGAGCAATGAGAAAGGAGGGAGTAAAGGATTAAGACTAAGAAATCTGAGGTCAAGGAAATAATACCAAGTAGAGGTGACTAATAGAAATAGGATTCCAAAAGTGAACTACCTGGGAACATGAAAAGGAGAAGAAATAATTGAAAGAATCCTGGTTAATATTGTTATAATATCAATTCAAGAAATTCTAAACTGCTTAAAATATATAGCTTTAATAGATCCAATCTGGGTATATTATTTTTGAAATCAGTAATTCAACTTACATATTGTTTTTTAAATATATTTTATTATTCAGTATTTTAGAAGAGATCCTGTCTTATATAAACTAATGGAAAGGGAAAAAAAAAGTTATTTTTTAAAGTTAGAATGGATACTCAAATGTATCTCTGATCTCAAAACTTTGAAAGTTCCCTGCAACCATGCCGATCACAACACATCCATTCTTTTGTAGTTAAATTTTTCCCCATTTCTTCCACCAAATGCAACAGGGGGACACCTAACATGCCTGTATCGGGCTGTCCTCCTTTTCTTGCATTATAAAACAGCATAATCATTGTCTCCTTTACTTTGTGCTCACAATGTAATTGATCCATATTTTTTGTTGTCTTGTGTATCTATGAGGTGTTTACTCATGATCTTCTTTGAAATCCTTCAGTGGTTATGTATTTTAGCTTGATCATACCCAGAAACCATTTCTTCATTGCTTTCTGTGTGATATTCCTTTTTAATCCTTTGTAAATGCTTGTATTCTATGGTTCATTGCAATATATCAACACAAATACAATGCTCTCAGGACTATGCTGTAAAAGAACATATAAATATATAAAACTGTTTTTTCCCCTAAAATTATTATCTGACAATAGTGTATATTAGCAGTATTTTCAATAAACTTTTTTTATTATTTAGTGTTGCATTTGAAAATCCTTCTTTCCATAATTTGAATTCTACTATTTCAGAATTTTTTTATTGTTTGCATTTTCAAAGACAACCACATTTGGGTCATCTTGAAGCAATTGTCTTTTATAGTTTGGGGTAGAAAAATTTTAGAAACTAGGAGTGTTTTATATTGCCATGTGGAATTAAACAATTTCTTAATCTGAAACAAAATTCCATATATTGAATGGCAATTAGATGAAGTCTGTGTGAGATTCCATCTCTCCTGAAAAAAAGTAGAACCTGATTGAAAAAATTTTCCATAATACACTCTTTAGAAAAGACCATGATGATAACTAGTTTTTAAAAGAATGATACTGAGATCATAAATGAATGTGACCTTCAGCACTAAACTTTACACTGTTGTTGTAAAAGAAAAGAATCATTGAAATCTCAATGGAAACTTTTAAAACTCTTGTTGACATGTGGTATCTGTTGACTGAGTCTCATATTTTTAGAATAATAATCTTGATTAGACCTTTTTCTATGTATAACACAGAGGATGAAGTGCAACAGGGAGAATTAAAATTGGGTTTGGGCAAAGGAAGATGGACAAAGGTAATACTTTTGAGAAGATTTAAGAATCATGGGCATATTATGGTTGACAATATGGTGAGTTTTTAGCCTGCCTGAAAAGGACATTAAAAAGAGACATATCTTCATGTTCACATGATGATCAGCCATTAAGAGGTTCTTGTGGAACCCTTTTGTGGTGACAACATGTGATATTTGTGATGGGTTCTCTGAAAAGTCACTAAGTCAAAAAACAGTAAATTTGCCTTTTTATGAGTGAATATATGCATTATATTATATTTATATTGTAGTTGTGTCTGTCTTTACACAAAACAGGTCTTAGAAAATCATCTCATTTTCCAACATACTATTTTGTACAAAGTAGATGCTTAATACCCATTAATTAAATTGAGTAAAAAAATAAATATATTGTTTTGTATGGCAACATTTAATAGTCAGCAAGCTGTTATTGAAGTATTATATGTCCACGCTGAGCTCTGGGGATAAAAAGAAAGGGAAACCAAAGTATACTCTCAATTATCATAAATTCACATGGGGAGACAACATGAAAGCAGCTATGTGCATAAAGGATATATGCAGCCTGAAGGTAAGAGTAATATATATGAATGCTAGATATGTGGAACCCAGAATCTGGGAAATAGTTTATAAATGTCTGTCAATTGAATTGAAATCTATTAAAAATCAACCTAAATATAAGCTAAAAATATTGTGAGCTGCTGTAAGCTTATAAGATACATAAATATATCCTCTAGGTCTGTTCCAAGTTCATGTGTCATATAACCTCAGCTCAGTTATCTCTCCTATTTGACAATCCATTTATTTTGTGATTCACACTCCCTACAGTGGCTCTTCTGAATGTCTTTGCTCAGGCCTACAAGTTTCATTCACCAGCTTGTTCTTATTTGATGACCTGGCTTTGACTTGTACTTTACTGAGAATACTGGTCTAAATTATTTCCCTCATCCCTGTCCCCTCTCCATATATTAAAATTCCTTCAGGTCTTCACTAATTTTCTCCTTTGCTCAAATCTTTGAGAAAGAAATCTTCCTTCTTGCTAATGGGGGAAAAATAAACGTGTAACTTATCTCCTCATTTCTGTCACTATCACTTGTCACCCAGGAGTAAAACTCTTTTCTCATCTTCCCTTTCCTTCCTCTATCTTGAATTTACCCTTATATACTCACCTCTTCCTCACTGTTCAAATAAGCTCAAGATTCTCCCATTTTTAAAAACAACCCTAGTAACCATAATCATGATAAAATCCTCTATAAATTGCCTCTATAAATGCATGGACAAATCATAGCAATATGTAGAGTGGTTATTCATGAAGATTAGAATTAATTATTTAACTTTTTAATCAAATGTTTTCAGTTTACATGGAAAGCCCTTTACAACATGTATCAGACCTACCTTTCCTGGCTTACTTAACATTATTATTCTTTCTGCAGTGTCCATTTTAGCCAAAATGTTATACTTTCTGCTCCCTGAACTCTCCATTCCATTTTGCATCTTTGTGCCTCTGTGTAGGTTGTGTTCAGTGCCTATAATGGATCCTTCATCTCCTCTACCCTTTGGACTCCCTTTCTTCATTCAATGTTCACGTTAGATACCCTTTTGAAGTCAGAAGAACTGGATTTGGATCCTAACTCTGCTACTTTACTGTGTGACCTTGATTAAGTCCATTATTCTTTCTAAGTTTCTTCATCTGTAACATGAAGAATTTGGATGACATGGCCTCTGATGCCATTTCTAGCACTATATCTATGATATTCTGATGATTCTATGGAAAGATTTCCTGATTCCCCAAATCTGATTGTTAATAATGTGTCAGTCTCTAACTCCAACCATACTGTAGATACTATGTATTTATGCATTATACCCTTTCATTCATAGAATGTATGGCTTGGTACTGTTTTAAATTTTGTCTTTTTATAGGAAACACCTAGCAGAGTGTTTTATATATAATAAATGCTTCAGAAATGGGTGTTGGTTTGGATTGGATTGGATTAGAAGCTATCTGTATAAATTAGTTCTTTGCCACTCCCTATAGATTTCGGTCCCAAGATTCCTGCCTTCTATACCCCTAAAAACTGGAACTACTTTTTCTGCCTTTTGCCATGGGTGCCGAAATCCATAGTTACAACTCTGGTCAAAGCAATGGCTCATGTACTTAATTGAAAAGGAAAAAGGAGAGGATAATACATTTTAATGAATATTAGATCTGTGCTCAAGCTAGAACTCTTTCTCATCATTAATATATTTATCAATTCAAAACCCTTCATTTTGTACTAGTCTATTTTCTGGCCCTCAATAACACATTTCTCTTCCTGGATGCTGCTTTATCCTGTATTCATAGTCATCCTTTTCCATCGATGGCTGCAACTTGTTTCATACCATGGACACACTTTCAGACTCTCCTTTTACTGCTGTCACTTAGCAGTATCCTTTTTAGTTCACTCTAACCAGATATATTAAGCAAACTGGATGCTGGTGATAGTATCAAATGATATGAAGGCGATGTTTTGCTCCTTTCGCAATTAATTTTCTCTATAGTTTATCATGTCTTTCTCCACTTGAATTCCTATCTTCATAGAATGGGAGGTCAACATACATGTTCTCTCAGATACCATGTTCTCCCACTTCACAGTCTTTTCAACTCCCATGAATTCCTTATCCTTTCCATATCAGCTACTCCTGTGACCTAAAAATAAAGATTGCATTTTTTTATTTAGCCATTACCATATGCTCTTGATAACTTAAAAGTTTCTTTGTTTTAGAAAAATCAATCATTCTTGCTGCTTTATTTAGTCTCTCAATATCTGTTTCTTTTCCTACTTTCTACAAATTTGTTCATCTCTTCCATTCTTAAAGAAACCCACTAGATTACTTTTACTCTACTATTTTCTATATTTCTTCTTTAATGGCCAAATTTCATGAAAAAAAATCATATACCATCGATGTTTCTACTTCCTCTTTTCTCAAGCCTTTTTAACTTTTTTTAATTTGGCTTGTGATTTTATTAATCAATTGAAAGTTCTCTTTTGTATAGATCTATTTTAGGCTTTCCCCTCTTTTGTTTATTTCCCTTATACTCTCTCAGTGATCACATCAATTACCGTGATTTCCATTATCTTTCTTATGTAGCTAACTCATAGATCTAAACATTATACTGCTATCTACGATCACTTCACAACGTATGTTCCAGAGGCATCTCAAATTCAAAGTATCCTAAAATAGGAAAAAAAAGAGCTCATCATCTCCACATTCCCCTGAACTAACTGTATTCCAACGTTTGACTGTTTTAGGGCATGAAAATAGTTCCAGCCATTCCAGGTTCACAACGTTGGTATTATTTTTGACTTTGCCCTGTAACTCTCTCCATAGAGGCAATCATTTGTTCCAGTTTCTACTTCTACAATGTTTTCACACAAGTTCCCAGCTTTCCCATCAAAAAGCATCATAGTTCAGGGCCTCTTGAATAGATTGCTGCATAGCCTCCTCTTTGGTCTCCATGCCTATAGACTCTCCACACTCCAGTCCTTCCAAAACACAGCTGCCAAATTGATTTTCCTAAGGCATTGATCTGAGTATATCAGCTCCACCCCAACTCTACTCAAGAAACACTAGTAATTGCCTATTGAATTAAGGATCTACTATGTATTCTTTTTGGAATTTAAAGCTCTTTGCAACCTAGCCCCTTCCTGTCATGTCAGATTTCTTATACTTTAGTCCCTCTTCACAATCTGCATTTTAGTCACACAGATCTATTCTGTGTTTTTACCTAGGAATGTACCCATTAGCCCTCTCTGTTGTCCTTACCTTGACTGTCCTTGTTTGAAATGCACTTCCTCCTCACTTCTGCCAGTTGGATTTTCTGATTTCCTTTCAGTCTCATCTACTGTTTTCTGACCTAGTTCTGGGGGTCTATGAGTTTTCAGTGCTTATAAGTTTGTGATCTGGGGAAAAGTGTCGTTACTGTGGTCCTGGTCTGTGCTCTGGTCTGTGACAAGGAAGGGCCGCTGATACTCTTTAGTTACAAGTACTGGTACTTCTCTTGGTCCTAGAACTGTGACCCAGGTCACTTGTTCCCCTGTAGCTACAAGCACTAGTTGTCCTGTCTGCTTTGGAATTATGGCCTTATCCCTTGTGCCTGACCCTGGGCACTTTGCACTGGAACTGTGGCCCAGAACTGAATGTTGGCAATAGAGTTGGCAAAAAGTACAAAGTCCTACACTCAGTACCAGGAAAGGGTCTCCTGCAATATCTTTCTGACCAGTTGTCCAATTTCTGGGGTTATAACACTTGAAACTGCTTTTGCTATTGCAGCTGCCTCCAAGGCCCATAGCAGGTGTTTCCATTGCATGCTACCCAGGCCAGTCAATACCCTGGAGTTACAGACCTCTCCTGTCAAGCTTCCAAGTTGCCTTAGGCTGGAAAAATGCCTCACCCTGACCCCCTTTTTGACTATCACCCATAATTTGATTTGAAACATTATTTTAAAGTTCTTTTTTGGGGGGTGGGGGGAGGAGACTGTTGGAAGAGTTCAGGTGAGTTGCTGCTTCTAACCCACCATCTTGGCCCAAAGAAATAAGTGTCAGGTCTTCCTGACTCCAGATCCAGCACTCTGTACACTATATTACCTATCTACTTTTAAACATTTCCCATTTAAAATGTGTTCTCTGAGCATATATTTACATTAGTTTACATATATGTATACACACATGTGCATACATATTTGTATATAAAAACATGTGTATATATGCATGTACACATGCATATCTGTGTATGCATATGTGCATGCATATACATATGCACACACTTATAGAGATAGATATAGATATGGATATGGATATAGATACAGATATAGACATAGACATAGACATAGATATAGACATATATAATGAAATGATATAATATATTGACATATTACCTGGTGCTAAACGTATAGGAAAATCAGGATTAATTTTTTTTTACTTTAGAATTACAATAATGAATTGTGTAATTAAAGAAAAGACAAAATTTGTTCATTTCTGAATCACATTATTTATTGATAATATTAGAAATAAATGGGGCGGCTAGGTGGCGCAGTTGAGTAGAGCGTTGGCCCTCGAGTCAGAAGGACCTGAGTTCAGATCAGACCTCAGACACTTAACGCACACACAAACAAAACCTAGCTGTGTGACTTTGGGCAAGTTACTTAACCGCAGTTGCCCTCCAAAAAGCAAAAAAAAAAAAAAGAAAGAAAGAAATGAGACTAGCAATATAGATGATTAAAATGACCTGTTTTGATCTAGCTTGCAGTCATAATTGACATGACATGACCCAAAGTATGATAAACATTCAGGGGTAATGGTTCTGGTCCTTATATTAACAGTGCAATATTCACAATGCTTATGGCAATTATAAATAGGCTTATATGGTTATTAATCACAAAATCTACCAGGCTTTCTATATGAGGGATAAAGCTAGAACATTTATTAGAAAACCAAATAACTGAGTCCAAAACCAGAAAGTCAAAGCCATCAGAGTAGTTATGAAATTGGCACATGTAGTTAACAGTAGTAAACAACCACATTCTTAAGCCTTCAAAGCAGAACAGGCTATTTCAGGCAAAAGTCCTTCTCTCCCCACTCACAGCAACTGCTTATCGTCCAGGAAGCGTGCTCCCACCAGCTCTGCCCCGCCTCAGTTCCCGTCCCTGGCAGTCCCCAACAAGAGTCCTTAGCAGAAATTCTGGCTTGCTCAAAAAGGGGTTTGCAGTCCCCAAGAAGAGTCCTTAGCAGAATTCTGGCTTGCTCAAAAAATGGTTTGCAGTCCCCAACAAAGGTCCTTAGCATAAATTATGGCTTGCTCAAAAAGGGGTTTGCGCCTCCACCTCTACCATGCCACTACCACTGCTGCTGCCACCACTGAGGCTGCTGCCACTGCCAGTCCCCACCAGAACTCTAGCTTTGCTTCCGCTTCCTCTTGCCCCACCCCTTTCTGCTATGTCAGCAAGTCCAGTGGGGCATGGAAGATCTTTAAATCCCATAACCCTTACAGTTCTGCAGAAAAGTGCACAAGAAGGAAGTGAGACAAAGGAAAGGTGGCACCATCAGACTAACCACGGGAAAATGGACATCCTTGGTTATTTTTTTGTTTGTTTTTAATTTTTTGGTCTTTCTTAATTTGTTTATTTACTTTTAGTTTACAAGTTTCAATTCCACAATTCCTTGAGTTTCAAATTTTCTCCCCCTCCCTCCCCTCTCCCCTCCATGATGGCATCCAGTGAAGTATGGGATCTGTATATACTTTCACATTAGACATTAATCAGGTTATAAAGGTGAATTGTATCAGATGGAATGAAAAATGGAAAAGAGGAAACAAAATCAAACAAGAAAAAGAAAAAGATCCAGTAATTTGCTTCAATCTGGATTCAAACTCAGTTCTTAAAATGGACATCCTTGTAAAACTAATGGAACATACCCAAAGTTGGAAGTTCGATGGTGATTTGAAAGCCTCTAAAATCTTAATTTTAGAATATGGCATGTTTTTCCCAGAAGAAAGATTTTCTCCAAGCTTCATTAAACAAAAAACCATTGCTTATTATGACATTATTTAAAAAAATGTTTATTTATTACCTTAGAGAACAACAAGCTGGTTGCCATGGTTACTATTATGCAATTGGGGGATCATTTTACGTAGCCTTTATCCTAATATATTTCTTTATAGAATACTTAGCTGTATATAATGTTTATAATTTGATATTTTTAAATCCTAAAATGTACAATGAATTAGTATTTTCTCTGAGGTCTTACAAAGTGAGTTAAATGGACTAAAAAACATGCATTCAGATTCCTCTCTATAGGATTTATATGATATTCTAAAGGTTAATTAATTAAATTTTAAATACTTTAAAAATTTCAGGTGCAGTTTAATATAAGAAAGCTATCTATATTCGTTTTGAATATTTCATTCATATAGGTTACCTATTTTGTGGTTGCATTCTGATCAACACTTTTAAATATATATTAGAAAAATAAGTTTTTCATTTGTTTTATACATATGTACCTATATTCAGTGAATAGCTACATATATACATGTGTGAATATATGTAGCTATTTTACATATGTTTATTCACACATGTGTATTGTATAAATACATATATATGCATACACACAAATATATGAAATATATGAAAGAGGATTTAATATAGCAGAAGAATTTCTCTCCATGTAAAGAAACTAGACTTCAAATTTCCTTGTCATATGATATTTAGTATTTTCAAAATTGTTTTTTAGTTTTTCATGTATGAATTCTCTGCAGAAGCTATTGGGAAAAATAGCAAGACTAATGAATTGTAAACCCACTAAAATAAATGAACTAGATGTCATTCTATGTTGCACTAGAAAAATTCCTCAGCAGTTATATAAGATGCAAATCTGCCCCTCTTTTATATGACTGGATGCACATTTCTACTCTTTGGGTAAAGGATATGTAGAATGAATGACAGAACAATGGTATGTAAAAAAAATCTAAGAATAAAATTAATGGTTATATGGGAATATGAATGATTTTTTTCATTTTTTTATTCTCTTGAATACTCTATGCCTCAATTTTCCCCTTCATCAAAGAATTTTTTGCGATGCTCATTTTCTGTTTTCTCATCTTTTCTTTCATATAATCTGTACGATGTTTATGATGAATAGATAAATAATAAAAGTAAGAATAATTAACAGATTAGAGTGCAGAAAAAGGAAATAAAGATAGAAGGAACTATAAATGTCACAAAGTGAAAACATTTCATTTTATAGAGACCCATAAAAATGATTAACTTGGGCAAGGACACACATAATTTCATAACCAAGTAGCATATATATATATATATATATATATATATATATATATATATATATATATATATATGTATGGCTGAGATATAGAATAAATAAGGAAAGACAGTCTAATTCACTACTAACCTAATAGTATTCCGGTAATTGTTTAAGGTTTTCCAAAATTTCCATAAGAAAGATCTGCAATTATCTTTCATACCTTAGTGGGTTAATTTCTCCTGAATTATTTTTGCACCATAACTCAGCTGTTTTCTCAACTTGGAAGGTTCCTGTGACTCCATGTTCCAGAACCCTCCTCACTCTCAAAGATGTCTTCAACTCTGAAGCCCCTTCCTCTGATTGATCAGTTCCCCCTGGAATATCCAGCCCAGCTTTTTTTTTTTCACTCTTTTATTTGTCTCTAGTCTTCCTGGTGCTGACTCTTCAGACTTCTTTCTCTACCAGCCTCTCTCATTGATACCACTGCCTTCCAACTCCCCCCTTTAAACTTTCATTTATAAAATGTCATCTTTCTTGAATTCAGAGATTTTATTTTTTTTCTTCTATTTGTATTTCCAGTGCTTGTGATAGAACCTAGTAAAATGGAGGTATTCTATACATGTTGACTTGATTTGTTTAGTAACAATTATAATAGCTGGAAACATATAATTGTTTAAGGTTTGTAAAGCATTTGATATACACATTTTCTTTTAATTTTCAGAATCAACAAAGGCTTCTTAAGATTCTACTATGTGCTAATTAGTAAGTATATAAGGACAAAAGGGAGACAGTTTCTGCCCATAATGAGCTTGTAGGCAATCATGTAGACATGTCCAGCTATACCTATAATCAAACTCTATTCAAAATAAGAGATAGACATTTTTTGGATAGGCCCTAATAGCTGGGGGGAATCATGAAAGGCCTCATGTAAGAGGTGACAGTTTTGCCTAATTTTGAGAGAAAAGAGGTGTTATAAATGGCAAGTATGAAGAATGAATTTCAGGCGTGGAGGACAGTCTGTGAAAAGTCACAGAGCCAGGAGATAGAATGTTTGCGGAACAACCAGAAGGCCAGCACGGAATCTTTCATGATTTTGCTACATGTTGGTAAAATGTCAAAGAAAGAAGAAAAGGCCACAGATAATGAAATTCAAACAAAGAAAATTCAGCAACTCTTCTTGTTACTGAAGTACAGGACATCAATATGAACCCAAGGTAGGAGAGAAACTACTAAATATAATAAACTCACTTCAAGAACAAATGACATTTAAAACCGAAAGATCTCATGACTTTAAATATGTGTGTATATATATATATATATATATAATGACTTTAAATATGTATATATGAATTTACATATATGTGGGCATATATACATATATGCCCACATATATGTAAATTCATATATATGTGTGTGTATATATATATATACACACACACACACATACATACATACACACACTCATCTCTAGTTCCTATATTTGCTGGCTTTTTAACTATGATGTTCAACAAGTTTAGAAGAAAGTGTTTGCTCAAGTAAGACCTTCTAGAATGAAAATAAAGGTCATAAGTTTATGTATAATTTTTGCCTTTGGTATGATTTAATATTGCAAAACTCAGGAGGTGCTAATAGACAGATATGCACATTTCTATGGAAATGAAATCAGTGAATTTTGCATAACTCTTCATTTGCTGTAGAGGATTGTTTTATCCATCATTAAGTAGTCTGCAAAGTCCTGTGCTAGTTGCATCTTTTTCTGTATTCAGAACTGATTCAGTCCCCATTGGAGACTCAAAAGGAATCATGACATGTTTACTCATGAATGGCTTTGAGCAATGTAGAGAGGAGAATGGTGGGGGCAGTTGTAGAGAACCACAGAATGTTAGACCTAGAAGAAACTGTATCATGAAGTCTGTTTTCTTCATTCTACAAGTGAGGCAGCTAAGCTTGAGAAAGGCAATTTAAATTGCCAAAGGTCACACAAGTAGTCAATGACAGAACTGAGACTCCAAACAAGACCTTCTGAATCAAAGCCCAGGGCATCTTCTAGCATCCTGCATCATGCTATTCTCATTCCATCCACAAACAACTATTAAATATTTGATTATGCCAGATACTGTGATCAGCACCAGAGATGCAAAGACAAAACCAAGAAATGGTATGTCCAACCTAGAAGCAAATATCCAATATTTATATACTTAATATAAAGTAATTATGGGCAGCACTTGGCATGGAATAAGGAGGACCTGTGTTCAAATCTGCTCGCAGGCACTTACTAGCTGTTTCACCATGGACAATTCACTTAACCCTAATTAGCCTCAGTTTTCACATCTATAAAATGAGCTGCAGAAGGAAATTGCAAAGCATTCAGGTGTCTTAGCCAGGAAAACACCAAATGGTATCTCAAAGAGTCATATGTAACTGAAAAGCAATGGAACATTTTTTTTTTTTCTGAGAGAAAGCATTAGCAGTTGGGGAGACCAGGAGAAATCTGATTAGAAATAGTGCTTGAGTGTAAATTGAAATAAACTCAGCATTCTAAGAAGTGAGAGAGGGGCACTTTTTTACAGCACAAAAACCCAGAGACATCCAAATAGGTTCTGGGAACAATAAAAGACCCATTTGTGAACAGGAGTAAAATACAATGATCACTCTAATTTTGATTTTTTTCTTTTTATTTATATATTTGTTTATTTTTTTAGAACAGGGGTTATGCATCTTTATTTTTACTAACTTTTTTTCTAACTAAACAAATGCTTTATTAACTTCTGGTTTACATCATTCATTTCCGCCAGATTTTGGGTTACAATTTTTTCCCCGTTTTTCCCCTACCCACCATCCCAGAATAGCAGTCCCACAACATATCCCTTCCTCCAATCTGCTCTCTCCCATATCTTCTCCCATATCTTCTCCCATATCCCCTTCGACTTTTCCATTAGAGCAAGGTGAATCTCTGTGCCCCAATGCCTGCACATCTTATCTCCCAATTACATGCAAATGAGTATTGATTATAGTATTTATATATATATTTGAAACATTTAATTTTAAGACTTCAAATTTCAGATCCATTTCTCCCTTGCCACCCATTCCCTCTGGGAAAATAAGTAATTCAGTATGTGTTGTACATGTATAGCTATGCAAAATATTATCATAGTAGATATATTGGAAAAGGCTGCTTATAATTCCCTCCCACCTGGTCCATTCCCTACTTGAACCTGTCCCTCTTCTATAGTGGGTACTTCCAACTTCTCTCCCAAGAATGCCCTCCCATCCATCATCCCTCCTCTTATCTCCCTTCCCCCCATTCTGCTGCAGGTTGAGATATCCCATTTAGTATGTATAGTATGTATCTTATTCTCTCCCTGAACCAAATTCAATGAGAATGTGTTTTGCCTCAATGCCTCCCTATTCTCCCCCTCCCCTGTAGCCACTTCCCCTTGTTTCTTCTACATGAGATAGTTTACCCTATCCTGTCTCTCCCCATCTCCTCTTGCCACTTTCCTCTCTCACTTCATAATTTCACCCCTTAAGTATCATCCCTTCCCAACAAATTCAACCTATGCCCTCTATCCATGTACAACTGTAAACATATATACACACATTCACATATGTATTCAAATAACCATACACCCTTCTTCCATAATTTTCATACTGAGAGAGGTTTCATCAGTCACAGTTATTGTTTTTCCGTGTAGGAATGTAAATAGGTCAACTTTGATAAGTTCCTTTTGATTTCATTTCCCTGATTACCTTCTCATGCATCTCTTGCTTCTTGTGTCTGTATGTCAAATTTTCTATTCAACTCTGGTTTTTTCCTCAAGAATGCTTGAAAGTCCTCTATTCCACAGAATGACCATATTTTCCCCTGAAACAAAATACTCAGTTTTGCTGGGTAGGTGACCCTTGGGTTCATTCCCAGCTCCTTTGCCCTCTGGAATATCATATTCCATGCCCTTCGATTCCTCAGTGTAGAAGCTGCCAGCTCCTGGGCTATTCTGATTGTGTTTCCACAATATTGAAATTGTTTCTTGCTGGCTGCTTGGAGTATTTTCTCCTTGATCTGGGGATTCTGGAACCTGGCTATGATATTCCTGGGAGTTTTCTTTTTAGGATCTTTTTCAGGAGGTGATCTGTGGATTCTTTCAACCTCTATTTTGCCCTCTGGGCCTAAAACATCAGGGCAATTTTCCTTAAGAATTTCTTGAAGGGTGATTTCTAGGTTCTTTCTTTGATCATGGATTTCAGGTAGTCCAATAATTTTTAAATTGTCTCTCCTGGTTCTATTTTCCAGGTCAGTGGTTTTTCCCATGAGATATTTCACATTGCCTTCTATTCTTTCATTTGTTTGGATCTGCTTAACAGGATCTTGATTTCTCATAAAGTCATTAGCTTCCATTTGCTCCAGTCTAACTCTGAAGGAATGAATCTCCTCAGTGAGCTTTTGAGATTCTTTTTCCATCTGGCAAATTTGACTTTTTAAGGCATTCTTCTCCTCATTGCCCTTTTGGTCCTCCTTTGCCATTTGAGTTAGTCTATTTTTTTTTTTTTAAAGCAATTGGGGTTAAGTAACTTGCTCAAGGTTACACGGCTAGTCATTATTTTTATGTGTGGGTGCTCATTTTCTGAGGCCGGATCTGATCTCGGGTCATCCAAACTCCGAGGCCGGTGCTCTTACTCACTGCGCCACCTAGCCGCCCCTTTAGGGCAATTGGGGTTAAGTAACTTGCCCAAGGTTACATGGCTAGGTTTTTGTTTGTGTGGATTAAGTGTCGGAGGCCGACTCCGAACTCAGGTCCTTCTGATTCCAGGGCCGGCACTCTATTCACTGCGCCACCTAGCCGCCCCGAGTTAGTCTATTTTTTAAGGTGTTTTTTTTTCCTTAGTCAAGCTGTTGACTGTCATTTCATACTTTTCCTGCATCCTTCTCTTTTCTCTTTCCAATTTTTCCTCCACTTCTCTTATTTGATTTTTAACGTTCTTCTTAAGGTCCTCTATGGCTTGTAACCTGCTCATATTTTCCTTTGGGGCTTTTGGAGGGGGATTTTTGATCTCACAATCCTCTTCCTGTCCTATGTTTCGATTTCCTTTGCCCCAAAAATAGGAGTCTAAGATTGCATTTTTCTGTTTATTTTGTTTCCTTTGCCTTGACATGTTGCCACTTAATTACTTGACTTTTGGGCTTGCTGCCACAGTAGGACTCTGTCACCAAACAGGAGAGCTTTCGTCCCGAACGTTGGGGTCTTCACAGCTTTCTGGCAAGCTGGATACCCACCCCAGGCCTCCCCCCCCAGATCACAATCCAGATCCAGGGAAGTTAAAGAAAGAGTGATTAACCCCCAAGACTGATCGCTGGATCTCCCTACTTTTGCAGGCCAGGAGCTGGAGCTGCCTCTGTAAACTACAAAATGGCATGTCTCCTCAGTGGCTTCTAGCCCCCAGGGGAGGAAACTGACGAGTTCCCCAAATACTGGTCCCAAGGCATATCTGAGTGGATAATTATGGAATCGCCACAGCTGCTGGTGTTCTGGGGTCCTTCCAGCAGGCTGCTGGCCTGGCTGCCCTGGAGCTAAAACTGCGGCTCACGTGGACCTGGGCTAGGCTCTCTGCCCACTGCGTGCTGCCGGCTCTCTGTGCACTATGCACTGCCGGCTCCCAGGGCGCTGTGCTGGACCTTGCTGCAGGGCTGCTGGGCTGTCCTCAGTGGGAGGTTAGCTTCTCTGTGTTGTTCTGTGGGTGCTGGGGCTCCAGAAGTTGTTCAGAGTCCCCTTTTACATAGTTTGGAGGTGATCTGGGGGGAGAGTGCCTTGGTCACACTGTTTCTGCTCCGCCATCTTGGCTCTGCCCCCTATTTTTCGATTTTTTTCTAATATAAATCATATTCTAAGAAATGCTATTTAATACAAAGCAGAATGAAAGGCATAGTAGATAGAAAGCCCACTATATACTCAGGAAGAAGTGCATTGAATTCCTGTCTCTCCTGAATCATCACTTGACCTACTCAATTCTTGAAGACTATAAATTATATAACAATGTTCATGTATCGGTATAGAGAATTTCCTAATCTTATCATGGGTCAAGAATAAACAAACAAAATACAATCATACAATTTTATTAATACATCAAATCACACTATTTAGTACTCAAAACAAATGCTCATTTTGAATATGAGAAATGATTACTATGACATACTTCAAGTATTCAGAATATAACATTTTTATTTTAAAATATTTTCCAGATAATTGTAAATGTAATTTGAGGAACCACAATAGAAACAGGAAAAAAAAGGTATTGCAGTGATATGGAGGTACATAACAATTCTATTTAGTATTTTATTCTTTGAAATTTATCTCTCTGATCATGATTTCCTATTTCTTCATTTTCATTATTTCTATCTTCTTGCAAAGCCACCTATTTGTATTAACCATTATGCCCATGCTTCAGTCCTTCTTTCTCCATCACACATATTCTGAAATGATTTTCCTCCATCAAGTCCATAGTTAGGTACTTCAACAAGGAAGTCTTCTTGAATTCATCATCCCTCTATCTTATCTGTTAATATTATATTGATATCTAATGCTGGGCCACCCCTAACATCTACTTTTATCTGATCATACTCTCATTTCTTTTTTTTAAATGTGTTTTCCCCCATTATATGTAAAAACAATTATTGTACATTCATTTATAAAACTTTGAGTTTCAAATTCTCTTCCTTGCTCCTTTACCCCTACCTCTAACACGCTACTGAGAAAGCAAGCTGATCAATTTAGGTTATACTTGTGTAGTTATGCAAAATATAACCATAACATTCATGTGATGGAAGAAAACATACCCCCCAAATCCTCAAAAAATAAGGTAAATAATGTATGCTCCAATCTGTATTTAGTCACCATCAGTCAACATCTCTGGAGATTGATAGCACTTTTCATTATAAGTCCTTCACTGTTGTCTTGTATCATTGTATTGCTAAGAATACCTAAGTTTTTCACAGATGACCAACTTATAATATTGCTGCTGCTTTGTAAACAGTACATTTCATTTTGCATCAGCCCATGCAAGTCTTTCCAGGTTTTTCTGAGAGCATCCTGCTCATCATTTCTCATAGTACAGTAGTATTGCATCCTAATCCTAAGTCAAAACTTATTCAGACAGTCCTCAAGTCATGGACATCCCTTCAATTTCTAATTCTTTGCTCCCAGAAATGAATATTTGTGTACATATAGATCCTTTTCCTTTTTTGTTTTCTTTTACCTCTTTTGGGATACAGACCTAGTAGTATTATTGATAAGTCAAAGGGGTATTCTTGGTTTTTATAACTCTTTGGGAATAGTCCCAAATTGCTCTCCAGAATGGTTGAATCAGTTCACAATTCTACTAACAGTGCATTAATGTCTCATTTTTCCCACATCCCTTTCAACATTTGTCATTTACCTTTTCTGTTCTAAGAGTCAATCTAATGGCTATGAGGTAATACTTCATAATTGTTTTAATTTGCATTTCTCCAATCAATATTGAGTTAGAATATTTTTTTCACATAGCTATAGATATATCACCTGAAAACAAATCATATCTTTTATTCATTAGTCATTTGGGGGACAGCTCTTATTTTATAAAGCCAAGCACAAGCAGCTTTTCAGAAGAATGCTACTATGAATAGCTTTTAAGGTCTGATTACATAGTATAGTGAACACCCTATTCAATAACAAATCAGAGCATAACATTCACAGTACATCAAGGTACAGCATTCATAATGTTACAACTGATCACAGATAATCAAAATACAGCATTCACAACAACTTATCACAGAAAATGGCCACATAGTTTTCACCACAATGGTCACACAGTTTTGATCAAAGTATAATCATTTACCCAATCAATCACTTAGTAACTCAATCATTCAAAAATCCTTAAAGAGGCTTCCTTAAGGGACACAAAACACACTAGTCAAATTTCTCCACTCATGGGGCAGACTAAGTTACAATATCGGTCACTACTCAGCACTGTGTTAAGGGGTAGTATAAAATACACAAGCCATCCATCCCTCAGTCACAAATAAGTTACAATCTTCTAAGGCAGTACGTATCCAAGTAAAGTCTTCTTTTAGCTTGACTCAGGGTAGTCTTTCAGATTCCCTGAATCTCCTTCTATGGTTCCAGCCCCTATCTGGATTCACCAAACTGTCACCTGGGTTCAAAGGCAGATAGCTCCCAGTTCCTTGTCCAGATCTCTGTGTTGTTTCTGTTCCAGGCTGAAGCTCAAAGCGTCCAATCCACCTTAAATCCTTCACAGTCTCTGTTCCGGGGAAGTCATGGCTTAACAAAGCCACAAACAGGTTCATACAAAGTAGCAGTATCACAGTCATGCTTCCTCAGTCTTCAGCAGCTCCAGGGAGAAATTGATAACTCCCCAGCAGAAGCTCCAGCTGGTTCCCAGAGTCAAAATCACTTCACCCAGATTCCCAAAATCAAAATCATTCTCTCCAGCCTGGGCCTTTCCTCTTCAGCCTCCTAAGTAGCAGCTGCTTCTGCCTCCACAAAGCTTATCCCAAGGAGTTCTGACTCTCCCTCTCTTGGGCTTTTTCTTAGGAAGTATTGCTCCTCCCTTTTCAGACCCTTCCTGTTATATCAGCACCAAGAGTTCATACCTTCTGTTTCTTTAACAGAAGCTTAATTTGAACTAGGTGCTAAGTACTTCTTAGCTTTCCAATACAAAGGGATCTTTAAATTTCACTACCATTACATATTTTGACTCAGTTCTCTATGTGTTTGAGAAATGAGATCTTTATCAGAGGAACTTGTTTCAAAATTTTTTTCCACAGTTACTACTGTAAACTGTATTTCCCTCCTCATCCCCTCCTCTCCATTTATTCTATTCTCTATCTCCTTTCACCCTCTCCCTCCTCAAAAGTTTTCTTCTGACGACCCCCTCCCCTAATCTGTGCTCTGGTCTGTGAGTGACCATAAACACCCTTTTCTGCCCTGGAGCTGTGACAAGAGTCTCCCCTCCACTGTGGCCACAAGCTCTGCTATGCTAGTGCTCTTCCTTGCCCTGGGACTGCACCCCAGGATTGAGACTCAGATCTGAGTATGGACAAAGCAACAGAATTCTCCCTCAGTGCTACCAAAAAGACCCCTGTTACCTCCTTCTTATCAGCTGTTTTACCCCCTTACCTTCTTTGGGTTGAGAGCTAAGGAAGCAGCCCCTGACCACCATCACTCCCAAAGACTGTTCCTGGTTTGCTGGGGCTGGGGCTCTGCAGAGTAGCTTGAGCTGAACTGTGATCCTCTCTTATCCAGATTTGACAAACCTTTCCTGCTGACTTTCAAAGTTGCCTTTGGTATCTGTGGACCAAAAGGTCTCAAAACCACCACTGCTGCCACTGATTCAGTCACCCCAAGGCCTGCTCTGGGTTTGGTGAGGCCCTGGTGTTCACTGACATGGTTTGCGCTAGACTGTGCTACTCTCTCAGCCTGGTACAGCAGACCTTTCTTGTCATCTTTTCAAGTTGGCTTGGAGTGAAAATATATTTCACTCTGTCATTTTGTGCATTCTGTTGCTCTAGAATTTGTTTAGAGTCATTTATAAAGGTATTTAGAGGAGTTTTGGGGAGAGCTCAAGCAAATCCTTGCTTTTACTCCAACATCTTACCTCCACCTCCATACTCCCATTTCTAAATCACTAAACACTTATACAGGAAGTCATGAAATCATGCTACATCTGTAGTCCTATCTGCTTTGGGTATCACTCTGCTAATCGTGTCTTGTCTCTACCCTCTTTCCTTTATCATTTATCTTCCCCTGTACTTCCTTCTTCCCTCACAGTAGAAATATGTTCAGAACTCTCTAACCCCCAAAAAACAACAATTAAGAATATTTCCTTAACCCTACAGACATGTTAAGAAACAATACTTCATCCCTTCACTGATAAACTTTTTGAAAAAAATAAAGGATTTTACACATGCCATCTCCAAAATAAATCTGAAGCAACCCACTTCTAAATTCAGTTCCAATCCCTAATAAAGCCCTCTAATGTAAGAAAATATTCAAATACCTTCATTTACTGAATTTATAATAGGGAGAAAGATTTAGTGGTTTTGTGTTTATCATATTTATATTAGGCATTTTTTTGAAATGCTATCATTATACTAAACATGCCAATGCCCTTGATTTTTGAAGTATGGGCTTTTATGCCATCCAGGTTACCAGGTATTTTATGATTTGAGATGAAAAGTTAAAATGCACTTTCAAATTCACTCATAGTGTGAGCTGGCTGGCATAATGAGTTCTACAGAAAGTTATAAACCTCTTGCAATTAAAAAGCATTGCAATGAGCAGGTCTTTTGTTATAATTAGCTTCCATTTTGCATTTCCTTTTTTGCAAATAAATCTTTACAGCACTGAAATTTGGCTTCAGGTTTTGTTGTCACATACAGCACTCCAGCTTAAGAGATATAACCTCCCCTCCTTTTCTTTCTCCCCTATACACCAGCTAGCTACAGTTTAAAATGTCCAATTACAGCAATTATAATCAATTTGGGATTGGCAGACTTCCAAGCATTTGGTTACCATCATATTACACAGACAGAAATTTTAAAATAAAAAAAAATTAGGACCACTAAAAAATACACAGAAATTCTGACAAACATTCCTGGACAAACAAATGGCTCCTATTCTTTAGCCTGTCTCTCAAAGTCTCACAACCAGAAATAGCAAAGAAAGAATTGTTTGATCCAGTTTTATATACTTTCACCTTGATTTTACATCATATAAACATATGGAAGTGACTTACACGGAATTATATTTTTAAATTCTGTAAGCACCAAACTCCTAATATTCTATTAGAGGAAATAATCTTTTATTTTAGCAACTTTGATTTTCTTCATCTTATTTTAGCAACTTTTGTTCATTATTTAATTTGTTCATGAATCAAGTCATTTATTTACTGGATGTACAATTATTTCCCCAACTGGAAAGAAACATTCAAATACATTTCTTTCCAATGATAATTTGAATTCTAAAAATCTGATTGATTTGTTTGTTTAATATACAGGGATAATATAATAGTGTTACTAAAATTATCATCTTGGAACTCAATACATAATTGTATTCATAATCATTTTGATGATTTTAGGATGTAATGCTCTCCTTAGATAATAAATATCTCATTGCATAAGTCCCATACAAGTTAAATAGATCGGAATAAGAATGAGGATTATTCAAGGTAAATTTTAAACACCTTTTGGAGGTTGTAATACTTTACCTGTTTCCTGCCCTATATCTTTGGTTGTGTGATTCCTAGTAATATCTATTCTGGCCTAGTCAGTTGGAGTTATGTTGGCTTTTGTATTTTTTTTTTTTTGTATTCAGTTGTATGCAACTAAAGGAAAGAGGTGGGGCAAGGGAGAAAGCGGGGAAAGGAAGGGAAGGAAGAAGTGGCAGGCATTTGTCTATCAGTTGACAATACCAATGGTAGATGAAGCTATGAACAGAGTGCTGGACCTGGAATCAAGAAAATAAAGATAAAGCATTTAATAAACAATATGAATTGTTCAAACATCATGAATATGATTTACCTATTTGTGTTGTTTACACTCACACACATGTGTAAACATATATATGTGAATATATGTACACATATGTGTATATATGTATATATGTGTGTATATGTCTATTCTTTCTTTTGTTTTAGCCTCATTTGATTTCTTCAAGGCTTTGGTTCAGAAATTCTATTCTTAATTCTAGACATGCAGATCTTAATTTCTCTGAATAATTTTTCTCTCAACATCTGTATCATTGTCTAATTATTAGACTCACCATTTTTATCACTATGTGGTGGTGATCTTGTTAAGGCACATGAAGTCATAGGTTTAGGGCATGGAAGGAACTGTACAGTTAATCTTTTCTGAACCCTCACTTTATGTGTGAGAAAACTGAGGTCAAAAGAAGTTAGATAACTTGTCCTAAGTCACGTGACAGCTAGCAATTTAAAGAGCATAAAATGAACACATAATCTGACACTAAGGCATTGAGGGGATGTTGTTTAAGAAGGATAGATATTTAGTCAGGTACTTTAGTACTGTGAATGGTCAAGGGATTGTAATAATGGTATCACTAAAATTCTGAATGAATATATAGGGTAATCAGAGATCTTATAATTCATCTATATATGTAAAATAGTTACTTCAGCCACTATTTATCTAATTTGATAATTAATATTGCCAAAGTCATTATCATGATGATAATGGTGGTATTGATGGTGATCATGAAGGGCAAAATAATTATACATCTGGAAGGGACCTTACCTTAGTGATTATTGAGTCCAATCCATTAATTTTACAGATGAATAAACAAGATATCATTGAAGTTAGTTGATTTTAACAAGGTTATTCACTAAACTGATGGCAGAACCTCAGTAAAAACCTAGGTTCTGTTATTCTTAAACCAGTGGTCTTTTCTACTATATCTATCTGACTTGACTGGACATTTTTTGGATATTCTAAATACTGACCTGGCCTATACATATACAAATATTATATGTATATTATATATGATATGTATACTTATGTGTATATATGTACATATGTGTGTACGTATACACATATACAATATATATGCATTTATGTACACACAAACATATAGACATATATAGACATATATGTAATGCAAAAAGTCAATGCATAGGGTTTTTTGATTCTGTTAACATATTCATGTTGTATATTTCTCCATTAAATTTCAATCCTCTGAAGATTAGCAGCTATATATTTTAAACAATTTGAATTCATATATAATTCAAATATACACAAAATATGTAAGAGAGAAAACAGGAGAGATATAAAGCAATTGCCTCTATTTTCATAAGGAAAGATGCCAAGAGTTAGAGTAAAGTAATAAACTCATGAATTAACAGTAGAGAAAGGGAAATCCTAATACACACTTAGCACCTTACTAAACAGATCCTATGCAATAGCAAGGCTCACTCACATCTTGACCCGCTGGCTTGCATCCTGGGATTCACTAAGCAGTTTCCTTGTTGCTGCTTCTACTGCTTCTGCCATCTCTCATAGCACACCCTGTTTTAGATTTCATGGTGCCATTCTATGAGAACAGGCCAAAGCTCTGACTGCCTCCTTGTGGAGGATGAGGAAGTATAGGAAAGGAGAAGTTTGCTCCTCCTAGGTAAGCAAAACATTGGAACATTGTTCAACCAGATAACTAAAAAAAGGGAAACAAAAGGATCTGGCATTCACCTAGATCCAATTTTGTCTTTCAAAAATTCAGTGCTGGAAAAAAATGATGTCAGTAAAAAGTGAATTCTTAATGTGGGAGAAACCTGAGACAGCTTTGAGGTTCAGCATTCAGGAAGCTGTGTCATCAATGGAGAAAGCATAAGAAAGTAAGAGATAGGGGAATACTATGGGGGAAATAAATACTGAAATTAATAAAGATCAAAGGACAAAGAAAATTCAGTTAAAAATAAAAAATACAAATATTCAAGGAAGATGTTAAAATGTAAAGAGGGACTACCACCAATATACGTTTAAAAGACAAAATATGTCTATAAAATATTTCAAGATAAAATTAAATTTTATGAATACCTGATGAGGTAATATGTGTTGCCAGGATTTCATGGAACCACAATAGAATTTTTTTCACATAAATTAATAGAGAAATAAGTCTTGAAAGTGGAAATTAAGGGAGACGCCAGAATTATCAACATAGACTTGCCTAGGACAAAGTAAGAGGTTAGTGTCCTATGGACTTTGGGACCTGTATTTGGGGAATGCGTCAGCTCCCTCCCCTGGGGGCTAGAAGCTGCTGAGGATACACGCCACTGTGTAGTTTTCAGAGGCATTTCCGGCTCCCAGCCTACAAATCGTGGGGAGATCCAGCGATCAGTCTTGGGGGGTAATCGCTCTTGCTTTAACCTCCCTGGATCTGGATTGTGATGTAGGGTGGAAGTTGTGGGTGGGTTTACAGCTTGCCAGAAACAGAAGTTGCCCCCCACACGTTCGGGACGAAAATTCCTCTAGCTGGCCTTAAAGCCATAGTGTGGCAACAAGCCAAAAAGTCAAGCAATTAAGTGGCAACATGCCAAGGCAAAGGAAACAGAAAAATGCAACCCTAGACTCCTATTTTGGGGGCATAGAGCGGGAAAAGGACTGTGAGGTCAGAAGTCCTGCTCCAAAAGCCCCAGGGGAAAACATGAGTGGGTTGCAGGCCATAGAGGACCTTAAGGAGGACTTTAAAAATCAAATAAGAGAAGTGGAGGAAAAATTAGAAAGAGAAATGAGAAGGATGCAGGAAAAGTATGAAATGAGGGTCAACAGCCTGACTGAGGAAAACAACACCTTAAAAAATAGACTAGCTCAAATGGCAAAGGAGGCCCAAAAGGGCAATGAGGAGAAGAATGCCTTAAAAAGTCGAATTTGCCAGATGGAAAAAGAATCTCAAAAGTTCACTGAGGAGATTCATTCCTTCAGAGTTAGACTGGAGCAAATGGAAGCTAATGACTTTATGAGAAATCAAGATGCTGTTAAGCAGATCCAAACAAATGAAAGATTAGAAGGCAATGTGAAATATCTCATGGGAAAAACCACTGACCTGGAGAATAGATCCAGGAGAGACAATTTAAAAATTATTGGACTACCTGAAAGCCATGATCAAGGAAAGAACCTAGAAATCACCCTTCAAGAAATTCTCAAGGAAAATTGCCCTGATGTTTTAGATCCAGAGGGCAAAATAGAGGTTGAAAGAATCCACCGATCACCTCCTGAAAAAGATCCAAAAAGAAAACTCCCAGAAATATTATAGCTGTGTTCCAGAATCCCCAGATCAAGGAGAAAATACTACAAGCGGCCAGGAAGAAATAATTTCTATATTGTGGAAACACAATCAGAATAGCCCAGGACCTGGCAGGTTCTACACTGAGGGATAGAAGGGCATGGAATATGATATTCCAGAGGGCAAAAGAACTGGGAATGAACCCAAGGGTCACCTACCCAGCAAAACTGAGTATTTTGTTTCAGGGGAAAATATGGTCATTCAGTGGAATAGAGGACTTTCAAGCATTCTTGAGGAAAAAACCAGAGTTGAATAGAAAATTTGACATCCAGACGCAAGAAGTAAGAGATGCCTGAGAAGGTAATCAGGGAAAAGAAATCAAAAGGAACTTATCAAAGTTGAACTATTTACATTCCTATATGGAAAAGTAATATCTGTGACTGATGATATTTTTCTCACTATGAAAATAATGGAAGAAGGGGGTGTGGTCATATGAATACATATGTGAATGTGTGTGTATATGGTTACAGTCACACACGGATACAGAGTCATTTGTTGGGAAGGGAGAGTACTCAAGGGATGAAATTATGAGGTGAGAGAGGAAAGTGGCAAGAGGAGATGGGGAGAGACATGGCAAGGCAGCTATCTCATGTAGGGGAAGTGGGTGCAAAGTAGGGGAGAATAAGGAAGGCTAAAAAGGCAAAACCACATTCACATTGAATTTGGTTCAGGGAGAAAGATGACATACATACTAAATGGGATATCTCAACCTGCAGCAGGATAGGGGGAAGGGGGATGAGAGGAGAGATGATGGCAGTGGAGGGCATCCTTGGGGTGAGGGGAGGTTGGAAGTACCCACTATAGAAGAGGGACAGGATCATGTTGGGAATGGACCAGGTGGGGGGTGGGATGAGTGGGAGGGAATTATAAGCAGCCTTGTACAATATATCTACTATGATAATGTTTTGCACAGCTAGACATGTACAACATATACTGAATTACTTATATACCAAGAAGGAATGGGTGACAAGGGAGGAAGGAAATGGATCTGAAATTCAAGGTTGTAACATTAAATGTTTCAAATATATATATAAATACTATTATTAATACTCTTTTGCCTATAATTGGGAGATAAGATGTGCAGGCATTGGGATACAAAGATTCATCTTCCTCTCATGGAAAAGTCGATGGGGGTATGGGAGAAGGTATGGGAGAGAGCAGATTGGAGGAAGCGATATCTTGTGGGACTGCTATTCTGGGAGGTTGGGTAGGGGGATAATGGGGGGAAAATGATTGTAACTCAAAATCTGGCGGAAATGAATGATGTAAAACAGAAGTTAATAAAGTATTTGTTTAAAAAAAAAAAGAAAGTGGAAATTAAAAGAAAACACATTGATGAATTTATGGTCTGGACAGTGGAAATAAAAATTGGGCAGCTACTTGGTATGGGGGTAGGGTACTGATGCTAAAGTCAGGAGGACTCATTTTCCCGAGTTCAATTCAGGTCTCAGATACTTACAAGCTATGTGACCTTGGGCAAGTCACTTAACCCTTTTAGCCTCAGTTCTTCATCTGTAAAATGAACTGCAGGAAAAAATGGCAAACCACTCCAGTATCTTTGCTGAGAAAACTATAAATGGGGTCATGAAAAGTCAGACATGACTGAAAAATTGCAACAACAGAAGTAACAGCAGAAATAATTATCAAAATAGAAAAAAATAGAATCTAGAATGGCAAGGCTTTTCAAAAACTAGAAAGCATGAATTGTTGGGAATATAAATATAATAAAATGAGGCATAATTTGGAATGAGAGAAGCAAAATTCAACAACATCAAAAGAATATATGATCCCTGTAAAACCAAATAGCATTGATCTCAGAGACAGCATGCATAAGGACATCTTGAAGATAAGAAGTCTCCCAGAAAAAACAAACAAACAAACAAAAAAAACAAACCACAACGTAAAAACTCTGAATTCTATGATTCAAGAAATAACTCCAGAAAACTGTCCAGGCCTTCTGAATATAGGAAATTAAGTGTTAATTAAATTCACAGCACATCTTGTGGGAAAACAAAAGAAAATACAACAAAAAAGTATCAGAACATTAAAAAAAAAACACCCTACTGCAGATTTAAATACACAAGACAGATAAAGCCAATAATTCTAATGCCAAACAATAATAATACTAGGGCATATAAGAAAGATTTTTATTACAATGGAAAGGAAACTGTCATTACATTAGACTACTTTGTACTTACAAGAAATTGCAGAATGGTATTCAGTCATATATATTGAAAAATAAAGGAGCTTAAGATCTACCTTCAAATCATTGAAAAATTATGCATATTCAAAAAATGAGCATTCCAAGCATTCTTATCTACAATAAAAACTAAGCATACAGGGGCGGAGCCAAGATGGCTGAGTAGAAACAGCTCTTCCAAGCCTCTCTGCCCCCAGATTCTCCACAAACTATGTAAAAACTGACTCTGAACAACTTCCGGAGCCCCAGCACCCACAGAACAACACAGAGAAGCTAACCTCCCACTGAGGACAGCCCAGCAGCCCTGCAGGAAGGACCAGCGCATCGGTCTGAGAGCCGGCAGAGCGCAGAGCGCAGGAGCCGAGCTGAGCAGAGCACAGGTCCGAGTGAGCTGAGGTTTTAGCCCCAGGGCGGCAGGGCCAGCAGCCAGCTGGAGGAACCCCAGAACACCAAGAGCTGTGGCGACTCCAGAATTATCAACATAGACATGCCTAGGACAAAGTAAGAGGTTAGTGTCCTATGGACTTTGGGACCTGTATTTGGGGAATGCGTCAGCTCCCTCCCCTGGGGGCTAGAAGCCGCTGAGGAGACACGCCATTGTGTAGTTTTCATAGGCATTTCCGGCTCCCAGCCTACAAATCGTGGGGAGATCCAGCGATCAGTCTTGGGGGGTAATCGCTCTTGCTTTAACCTCCCTGGATCTGGATTGTGATCTAGGGTGGAAGTTGTGGGTGGGTTTACAGCTTGCCAGAAACGGAAGTTGCCCCCACACGTTCGGGACGAAAATTCCTCTAGCTGGCCTTAAAGCCATAGTGTGGCAACAAGCCCAAAAGTCAAGCAATTAAGTGGCAACATGCCAAGGCAAAGGAAACAGAAAAATGCAACCCTAGATTCCTATTTTGGGGACATAGAGCAGGAAAAGGACTGTGAGGTCAGAAGTCCTGCTCCAAAAGCCCCAGGGGAAAACATGAGTGGGTTGCAGGCCATAGAGGACCTTAAGAAGGACTTTAAAATCAAATAAGAGAAGTGGAGGAAAAATTGGAAAGAGAAATGAGAAGGATGCAGGAAAAGTATGAAATGAGGGTCAACAGCCTGACTGAGGAAAACAACACCTTAAAAAATAGACTAGCTCAAATGGCAAAGGAGGCCCAAAAGGGCAATGAGGAGAAGAATGCCTTAAAAAGTCGAATTAGCCAGATGGAAAAGAATCTCAAAAGTTCACTGAGGAGACTCATTCCTTCAGAGTTAGACTGGAGCAAATGGAAGCTAGTGACTTTATGAGAAATCAAGATGCTGTTAAGCAGATCCAAACAAACGAAAGATTAGAAGGCAATGTGAAATATCTCATGGGAAAACCACTGACCTGGAGAATAGATCCAGGAGAGACAATTTAAAAATTATTGGACTACCTGAAAGCCATGATCAAGGAAAGAACCTAGAAATCACCCTTCAAGAAATTCTCAAGGAAAACTGCCCTGATGTTTTAGATCCAGAGGGCAAAGTAGAGGTTGAAAGAATCCACCGATCACCTCCTGAAAAAGATTCTAAAAGAAAACTCCTAGAAATATTATAGCCAGGTTCCAGAATCCCCAGATCAAGGAGAAAATACTACAAGCAGCCAGGAAGAAACAATTTCAATATTGTGGAAACACAATCAGAATAGCCCAGGACCTGGCAGCTTCTACACTGAGGGATCGAAGGGCATGGAATATGATATTCCAGAGGGCAAAAGAACTGGGAATGAACCCAAGGGTCACCTACCCAGCAAAACTGAGTATTTTGTTTCAGGGGAAAATATGGTCATTCAGTGGAATAGAGGACTTTCAAGCATTCTTGAGGAAAAAACCAGAGTTGAATAGAAAATTTGACATCCAGACGCAAGAAGTAAGAGATGCCTGAGAAGGTAATCAGGGAAAAGAAATGAAAAGGAACTTATCAAAGTTGAACTATTTACATTCCTATATGGAAAAGCAATATTTGTGACTGATGATATCTTTCTCACTATGAAAATAATGGAAGAAGGGGGTGTGGTCATATGAATACATATGTGAATGTGTGTGTATATGGTTACAGTTATATATGGATAGAGGATGGGTTGATTTGTTGGGAAGGGAGAATACTCAAGGGATGAAATTATGAGGTGAGAGAGGAGAGTGGCAAGAGGAGATGGGGAGAGACATGGTAGGGTAAACTATCTCATGTAGGGGAAGTGGTTGCAAAGGAGGGGGAGAATAAGGAAGGCTAAAAAGGCAAAACCACATTCACATTGAATTTGGTTCAGGGAGAAAATGACATACATACCAAATGGGATATCTCAACCTGCAGCAGGATAGGGGGAAGGGGGATGAGAGGAGGGATGATGGATGGGAGGGCATCCTTGGGGGTGAGGGGAGGTTGGAAGTACCCACTATAGAAGAGGGACAGGATCATGTGGGGAATCGACCAGGTGGGGGGTGGGATGAGTGGGAGGGAATTATAGGCAGCCTTGTACAATATATCTACCATGATAATGTTTTGCATAGCTAGACATGTACAACATATACTGAATTACTTATTTCCCAAGAGGGAATGGGTGACAAGGGAGGAAGGAAATGGATCTGAAATTCGAGGTCGTAACATTAAATGTTTCAAATATATATATAAATACTATTATTAATACTCTTTTGCCTATAATTGGGAGATAAGATGTGCAGGCATTGGGACACAAAGATTCATTTCTCCTAATGGAAAAGTCGATGGGGGTATGGGAGAAGGCATGGGAGAGAGCAGATTGGAGGAAGTGATATCTTGTGGGACTACTATTCTGGGAGGTTGGGTAGGGGAATAATGGGGGGAAATGATTGTAACTCAAAATCTGGCGGAAATGAATGATGTAAAACAGAAGTTAATAAAGCATTTGTTTAATAAAAAAAAACAAAACACACAAACAAACAAACAAACAAAAAAAACTAAGCATACGGGGGTGGCTAGGTGGCGCAGTGAGTAAGAGCACCGGCCTCGGAGTTGGGATGACCCAAGATCGAATCCTCAGAAAATGAGCACCCACACATAAATAATTACTAGTCGTGTAACCTTGAGCAAATTACTTAACCCCAATTGCTTTAAAAAAAAAAAAAACTAAGCATACATGAACAGATTATTTGCTATCAAATACCCTATATCTCAGTAATAAATGGTAAATAAATACAGTCAATAAGAAAAGCATATTTAAAAAAAATAAATTTCCTCAGCACTATACTATTGATATAAAAAATAAATTGAGAAAAATTACTAGGAGTTAATCAACAACAAAATGACAGAGGAAATATGGAAAGATTTTTTTTCTAAAATATGTAAAGTGATAAACATGAAAGTGGAATTAAAAAAGCAAAGGGATAATGAAAGAATGGGTTTGAAACACAATCCATTAAACCTCACAACACCTTTACCATTGGAGATTCAATGTTTTTTATATGATGAAACTCCATAAAGTAAGGGTACAAAAAAATCAAGAAAGAAGATAGAGTGAAATATGTGATTCACTCTAATCATATCGTTGGAGAATAGCAAATGGAAAATAACTCGTTAAGCCATTCAGGAAGAGGGGATGTAGAGAATAATGATGGCAAAGAGAAGGACTAAAATGAGAAATGGAAGAAGAAAATCTTGATTCAGTTCTGGGAGAAGGGCCTCATTGAAGTACACAAAAATGATGAATAAATATATTCTGTAATGTGATATAAGGACCTTACCATAGGTATAAAATCCAGGGCCTTGGTGTTTCTAGGGAACTACGAGAATAAGTTGTGGTTATGTAGGAAGCTTCCTTACCAGAATCAAATTTCTCTGATTAATGAGCATTGATGAGGGAAATGTTATGTGCATGAAGAGAGGATATTTGATGACAAAAATCAAAACAAAATGATTATACAGAGTCCAGTGAGTAGAAATTGCATGTATGACTAGGAACAAATTGAAAATGTTGAAAATGGAGGCAATTCTTATATCCTCTCTATCTCTTATAAGAATTGATACTTCTAAATGTGTACCACTACCACAACAAAAGAGAGGAATGGAGTAGGAGCTGCCAGCCAATAATATAAGGCCTCTTTAAGAGAGGAAATGAAATAGGTGGCAAAGGTTAAGGGATAAATAAGGATAAGTGCTATAAATCAAAGAAGAAAAATTTATAGGGCAGAGCTGAGATGGCAGAGTAAAAGCAGGGACCTGTTTGAGCTCTCCCCCAGACCCCTCCAAATACCTGTAAAATGACTAAACAAATTCTAGAACAGAAGAAGCCACAAAATGACAGATTGAAATGCATTTCCACTTGAAGACAACCTTGAATGTCAACAGGAAAATTCCACTATACCATTCTGAGAGAAGATCACCATCTAGCATGGGTTGTGCTGGCACAGACAGGCCTCAGAGGATTGAATCACTGATGGTTCCCAGACTTCTCAAACCACAAATGGCAAAAATAACTTCAGTCAGTATGAAAGGTCCAACATGGATGAGAGAGGAGTATGTTCTAGCCCCAGCCCCAGGGCAATGTGATGGCAATGGCTATGTCCTGAGCTCTTGGCCAAGAGACAATGGGGATTATCAGAGGGGGATTGCAGGGATCTCTTTGATGTCACTGAGGCAAAATTATCTTGCCTTGTCTGTGCTTCAATCTGAGTCACAATCCTAGGTGGTGGTCCTGGGGTGAGTAGGAGTATTTGAGTGGTGGAGCTTGTGGCAATAGAGGAGAGGGAATCCTGCTTACAATTTGAAGGCAGAAAAGCATCCTCGTGGTCACTCACAGACCAGAGTGCGGACCAGGAGAGGAGTAAACATGTCTCCTTTGATCATACAACTTGGAACAACTAAAAATTTACATATACCTAGAAATGTCTGTGAAAACAGCTGTGCAAACCCCCTGAAGCTTGGGACAGTACACCCTCCACCCTGGGACCAAAGACATGCCTTAACAAAGAGGTAAATAATCAAGTAATTGGCTTGAAGCCAAGGGTCACCTATCCAGCAAAATTGAGTATTTTGTTTCAGGAGAAAATATGGTCATTCAGTGGAATAGAGGACTTTCAAGCATTCTTGAGGAAAAAAAAACAGAGTTGAATAGAAAATTTGATATTCAGACACAAGAAGCAAGAGATGCCTGAGAAGGTCTGCTATGGGTAATGTAATTCAGCATGTTCCTGGGCTGCAAGACCCCGCCCCCAACTGTTATTCATGTATTTAGAGGATGAAAGTTGACTTGTTATAGCTAAAACAATGCATGGCCAGGCTGGTACATCAGTTTTATTAAAAATATTTTCATGTCTAATAGGAATTATTTTCAAGTTGGTTCTGTTTATTTTTTACCCTTCCTTTCAGTGAGTTAAGAAAAAGAAAATTACCCTGTACTTAGTCCTGACTATTACTAATTAATTGTATGACTGGGTTGACTCATTCATAGAGTCTTAGTTTAAGCTGGAAGAGACTAGGAGTCATTTGTCTATTTCTCTCTCTCTGTCTCTGTCTCTGTCTCTGTCTCTCTGTCTCTGTCTCTCTGTCTCTCTGTCTCTCTCTCTCTCTCTCTCTCTCTCTCTCTCTCTGTCTCTCTCTCTCTGTCTCTCTCTCTCTCTCACTGTAATGGAAATGCAAATTTAAAGATCTTCCCTGCCCCTAGCTTAAGTGCACCTGGAGCTTGTGATGGGAGGCTTCTTTTTCAGAAAAGCCCACACCTTGATACTTTGTGATTGGGCAGTGGTTCCAGAAGGTTGTTACATTCTCTGAGCCAGGAGAAGGCTATATAAACCCTGAGGAGAGGCTTTGCTTTGGGGCTCACTTTGAGAAGTGTTGTGTGATTTGACCAGATGAGACTCTGGGAAGCCGTTGTTGAGAGCCCCTGGCTTTGAAAACCCAGATGTTGATGCTTCCCTCTCTGGTAACTGTGATTTGGTATTGATATAATGGTTGGACAGTTTGGAAGCCTGTTTGATCTGTAAGTTCTGTAACTCTGAAGTTCGGGGTGCTGACCTTTTCCCCCTGAACTAGGTAATATAGGTTTGTTTGATTAAAGTAAGCTTGTTGACCCATTTTGAGTTGCTTTCCTTTTGAAAAACAGATCTAAGAACCTGTGTTGGCAGTCACCCTGGGGATATTGAGGTGCTTGCTGCTACACTCACACACACACACACACACACACACACACACATACACACACACACGCACATTTTACATATGAGGAGACTAAGACATAAGGATGGGGGTTAAGTGATTTGCCCAGGGTCACACAGGTACTAAGTGGCTATACAGTTTCTCTGACTCCATCCAAATCTAGTGTTTTTTTTTTTTATTTTTGTTCCTCTGTTTTCTTACCTGTAAAATGGGATGGCTCTTCTTCCTAGCAGATGTGGAAGTTGTCACCACAGAATGAAATAATAAATGAGCAAACTCTTTTGAAAAAAAAAATCAAGTAATTGGCTAGAAAATTGAACTTGAACAGTGGGAAAAATCAGACTACAGAATCTTACTTTGGTGACAAGAAAGATCAAAATAGACAACAAGAAGAAGACAACAAAGTTAAAGTTCCTATAAACAAAGTCTTCAAAACAAATATAAATTGGTCACAGACAATGGAAGAGGTCCAAAAGGAATTTGAAAATCAAGTAAGAGAAGTAGATGGAAAAAATGGGGAGAGAAATGAGAGTGATGCAAGAAAATCATCAAAAAAGAGTAAACATATTGCTAAAGGAGACTTAAAAAAATACTGAAGTAAATAACAGTTTAAAAAATAGAGAGATCAAAATGCTAACAGTGATCCAAAAAAGCAATGAGGAGAAGAATGTCTTAAAAAGCAGATTTGGTCAAACGGAAAAAAAGGTCCAAAATCCCACTGAAGGTAGTAATTCCTTCAACATTAGAATGGGGCAAATAGAAACTAATGACAATATGAGAAATATATATATATAATGAAAACCAAAGAATGAAAAAAATAGATTAAAATGGGAAATATTTGATTAAAAAAAACCAGTGACATGGAAAATAGATGCAGAAGAGATAATTTAAAATTTATTGTACTATCGGAAAGTCATGATCTAAAACAAATCCTAGACACCATCTTTCAAGAAATAATCAAGCAACACTGCCATAATATTTTAGAACCATAGAGGAAAATGTATATTTAAAGAATCTACCAATAGCTTCCTGAAAGAGATCCAAAAAGGTAAACTCCTAGAAATATTGTAGCCAAATTACAGAGTTCTCAGGTCAAAGAGAAAATAATGCAAGTAGTCAGAAAGAAACAGTTTGAGTATTGTGAGAACACAATCAGGATAACATAACATTTAGCATTTTCTCTGGTAAGGGATTGTGTGACTTGGTGAAGACTCCTTAGCCAACTGGGGTGCAGCGTGACAGCCTGGGAGTGGCAGGAGGGTCCCTGGCCTATCAGAAACAGGCTACAGGAGGAACCCGGAAGGCCAAAAGGACCGTCAGCAAAACAATCTTAAGTGTCGACGTGGCAGTAGAGAGACTTCCTGGTTAGGAGACTTCCTGGTCTGTTACACCGGAAACCTCTTAGCCCAATGAGCTGACGTGTCCATGTGGGCAGTGGATTACCACCCCTCACTCTCAGGGCAGTACGCGATTGGCTCGCAGTGGCGAGGAAGGCGGTGCTAATGACCCGGAACTGGAGGCTAGATAAAAGGAGGCTGCCTGTCGGGGCGGGAGAGTTCTGGGAGGAGTCCAGGGGGAGACCTGGCTGAGTTCACGTGTATGTCCTGAGACAAATAAAGATAATTACCAAAATCAGAAGGGTGTTCTGCGTGGGTAAGATCTTCTAGAAAGTCTAGAAATCAGAGACGTCTGATGCTGGGAAAAGGTAAATATGTTCTTGTAGGTTCGAGAACCTAGGAACCCTAACAACTTGGAAATCAAAGTAGCTAGGATTAAACCAAAAATCACCTACCCAACAAAACTGAGTATAATCATTGTGCTGGGTGTAGGGGCAGAGGGAGATGGACATTCAATGAAATAGATGACTTTCAAGCATTCTTGATGAAAAGGCCAGAACTGGGGGGCAGAGCCAAGATTACAGTATAGAAACAGCACTTCCAAGGTGCTCTGCCCCACACAACTTCAAATAATGTAAAAGGGGACTCTGAACAACTTCTGGAGCCCCAGGACCCACAGAGTCACACAGAGAAGCTAACCTCCTGCTGAAGACAGCCCAGCAGCCCTGCAGGGAGCAGCCAGCACAGTGCTCTGAGAATGGGCAGCACAGAGTGCTGGGAGCTGAGCCGAGGACCACATGAGCAGAGGTTTTAGCCCCAGGGCAGTTGGGCCAGCAGCCAGCTGGAGTGAGCCCAGAACATCAGCAGCTGTGTCGATTCCAGAATTATCAGCACAGATATGCCTAGGACAAAGTGACAGGTTAGTGCCCTATGGACTTTAGGACCAGTATTTGGGGAACTCGTTGGCTTCCTCCCCTGGGGGTGAAAAGCCACTGAAGAAACTCAGCACAGAAGCATTTTGCAGAGTCAGTGGCAGCTCTAGCTCCTGGTCTGTGAACTGTAGGGAGACTCAGCAATCAGTCTGGGGGTTAATCGCTCTTGCATTAAACTGCCTGGATCTGGATTGTGGTCTCGGGGGGAAGTTTGGGGTAGGCATCCAATTTGCCAGAGCAGATGGAGGCTTTGCAGAGGCCACCCAACCTGTGGAAGCTGTGTACACTCCACGTTTAGGCAGAAGTTCTCCTTTCTGGTGCCAGAGTCTTACTGTGGCAGCAAGCCCCAAAATCAAGTAATTAAGTGGCAACATGCCTAGGCAAAAGAAACGAAATATATAGAAAAAATGAACATTGGACTCCTATTTTAGAGGCAAAGAGGATCAAAGGATGGAGGAGAATTGTGAGGTCAGAACTCCTGCACCAAAAGCCCCAAATGAAAATACAAGCTGGCTACGGGCCATAGAGGACCTTAAGAAGCAGATAAGAAAAGTGGGGAAAAATTGGGAAGAGAAATGATAAAGATTCAAGAAAAGTATAAAATGACAGTCAACAGCCTGACTGAGGAAAATAATACCTTAAAAAATAAACTAACTGAAATGGCAAAAGAGGCTCAGATAGGCAATGAGGAGAAGAATACCTTAAAAAGCCAAATTTGCCAGATGGAAAAAGAATCTCAAAAGCTCACTGAGGAGATTCATTCCTTCAGAGTTAGACTTGAGCAAATGGAAGCCAATGACTTTATGAGAAATCAAGATTCTGTTAAACAGATCCAAACAAATGAAAGAATAGAAGGCAATGTGAAATATCTCATGGGAAAAACCACTGACCTGGAAAATAGATACAGGAGAGATAATTTATAAAATTATTGGACTACCTGAAAGTCATGATCAAAAAAATAACCTAGAAATCATCCTTAAAGAAATTCTGAAGGAAAATTGCCCTGATGTTTTAGACCCAGTGAGGGAAATAGAGGTTGAAAGAATCCACTGATCACCTCCTGAAAAAGATCCCAAAAAAGAAAACTCCTAAGAATATTATAGCCAGGTTCCAGAACTCCCAGATCAAGGAGAAAATACCCCAAGCAGCCAGGAAGAAACAATTTCAATATTGTGGAAACACAATCAGAATAGCACAGGTCCTGGCAGCTTCTACACTGAGGGATTGAAGGGCATGAAATATGAAATTCCAGTGGGAAAAAAAACTGGGATTGAAGCCAAGGGTCACCTACCCAGCAAAACTGATTATTTTGTTTCAGGGGATAATATGGTCATTCAGTGGAATAGAGGACTTTCAATCATTCTTGAGGAAAAAACCAGAGTTGAATAGAAAATTTGACATACAGACACAAGAAGCTAGAGATGCCTGAGAAGGTAATCAAGGAAAAGAAATAAAAAGGAACTTATCAAAGTTGAACTATTTACATCCTTCATGGAAAAACAATAACTGTGTTTGATGAAACGTTTCTCATTATGAAAATAATTGAAGAAGGGTATATGGGCATATATTTACAGGTATACATGGATAGAGGGCACAGGTTGAATTTGATGGGAAGTGATTATTCTTAAGGGGTGAAGTTAAGAGGTGAGAGAAGAAAGTGGCAAGAGGAGATGGGGAGAGACAGACTATCTCAGGTAGAAGAGGCAAGGGGAAGTAGTTGCAGGGGAGGGGAAGAACAGGAAGGCAAAAAGGCAAAACCATATTCTCATTGAAGTTGGCTCAAGGAGAGAATCATATACATACTAAATGGGATATCTCACCCTGCAGGAGAGTAGGGGAAAGGGGGATGAGAGGAGGGATGATGGATGGGAGGGCATTCTGGGGGGAGGGGAGGTTGGAAGTACCCACTATCAAAGAGGGACAGGATCAAAGTAGGGAATGGACCAGGTGGGATGTGAGATGGGTGGGAGGGAAATATAAGCAGTCTTTTACCATATATCTATTATGGTAATGTTTTGCATAGCTATACATGTACAACACATACTGAATTGCTTATCTTCTCAGAGGGAGTGGGTGACAATGGAGGAAGGGAATGGATCTGAAAATCGAAGTTTTAAAATTAAATGTTTCATAAGATGTCCAGGCATTGGGGCTCAGAGATTCACCTTGCCCTAATGGCAAAGTCGAAGGGGGTATGGGAGAAGATATGGGAGAGAACAGATTGGATGAGGGGATATCTAGTGGGACTGCTACTCTGGTGTGGTGGGTAGAGAAAAAATGGGGAAACAATTGTAACTCAAAATCTGGTGGAAATGAATGATGTAAACCAGAAGTTAATAAAGCATTTGTTAAAAAAAAAAGAAAAGAGACCAGAACTGAACAGAAAATTTGACTTTCCAATTCAAGAATCAAAAGAAGCTTTAAAAGGTAAAGAGGAAAGGGAAATCATAAAGTGATACTCGGAAGTCTTGCGATCTTTCTCAGTATTAGGGTAGTTGGAGGAAATATGCATGCACACACACACACACACACACACACACACACACACACACACACATACAGACTGTAGAAAAGTGTTATTTTTAGGACTGAAAAGAAACACGAACAAAAAAGTTAATTGCAAAAAAAGAAAAATGAGGGACACTTGAAAGAAAATACAAACCACATTCCACCTCTTCCTCTGTTCTACAAAAGAGTCAATCTATATAACAAATATTATTTTTAAAGACAAAAAAGGGGTAAATAAGAAGAAAAATTAATGGAGCCAAGATGGCATTGTAGAAACAGCACTTCCAAGGCACTCCAGGCCATACCACTTCCAAACCATGTAAAAGGTAGATTCTGAACAACCTCTGGAGCTCCAACAACCATAGAACAGCACAGAGAAGCTAACCTCCTGCTGAGGACAACCCAGCAGCCCAGCAGGGAACGGCCAGTGCAGCACTCTGGGACATAACAGCCCAGCGCTCTGGGAACCGAGCACAGGCCCACCTGAGTCGCGGTTTTAGCCCCAGGGTGGCAGGTCTAGCAACTGGCTGGAGGGACCCCAGAACACCATCAGCTGTGGTGATTCCAGAATTATCAACACAAATATACCTAGGACAAAGTGAGAGGTTAGTGCCCTATGGACTTTGGGACCAGTATTTGGGGAACGCGTCAGTTTCCTCCCCTGGAATTAAATGAAACATCATAGCTGAACATATGTGGAATATACCATAATTCTATGATAGCTACCATGCATACAAAAGGAAAGTTTGGAGGTGTTATCTGATATCTTTTCTTTGGAATCATACTTGTGCTTTCCAACTGTGCGTCATTCACATAGATCTATCAAAATATTAAAAATTGAGGAGAGGAGCAGGCCAGGAAGCCAATGGTGCCATGCAGAGAGAGGTAGGGCAGGAAGCCAATGGTGCCGTGCTAAGAGAGGCAGGCTGGGATGGCATGGAGTGCAGAGTACTGTTCAACAAGGAGGGCAAGTCACCCCACCAACCACAAGGGCCACCACCAGGCCTATCACCAAAGGGATGGGACTAGAAAGAGCAAAGTAAGAATCAAATGCAGGGCCCTTGTCAGGGACAGCAAATACTCCTGGGACTCCATAGTCCATAAATTTAAAAAGCCCCTATCAGGCATGGAGCTAGAAAAAGAACAAATCGAAAATCCCCAATTAAATACTGAATTAGAAATACTGAAAACCAAAGGAGAGATTAATAAAACTGAAATTAAGAAAACTATTGAATTAATAAATGAAACTAAGAGCTAGTTTTATAAAAAAATAAAATTAATAGACCCTTAGACAATATGATAAAAAAAGAAAAAAGAAAACCAAATTATTGTTATCAAAAATTAAAAGGGTGAATCTACCACCAATGAAAAGGAATATAAAACAATAATTAGGAATTATTTTGCCCAGTTCTATGCACATAAATTTGACCATCTTAGTGAAATGGATGAATATATAAAAAAATATAAGTTGCCCAGATTAACTAAAGAGGAAGTAAATTACTTAAATAACCCCATCTCAGAAAAAGAAATCAACCAACTCATCAAGGAACTCCCTAGGAAAACATCTCCAGGGCCAGATGGATTTACTACTGAATTCTATCAAACATTTAAAGAACAATTGATTCCAATACTCTACAAACTATTTGGGAAAATTAATAAAGAAGGAGTCCTACCAAATTCTTTTTATGACGCAAATATGGTACTGATACCTAAATCAGGAAGATATAAAACAGAGAAAGAAAATTAAAGACCAATTTCCCTCATAAATATAGATGCAAAAAGTTTAAATAAAATATTAGCAAAAGACTACAGCAATTTATCACATGAACAATACACTTTGATCAGGTAGGATTTATTCTAGGAGTGCAAGGATGGTTTAATATTAGGAAAACCACCAGTATAATTGATCATATCAACAATAAAACTAGCAAAAATCGCATGATTGTATCAATAGATGCAGAAAAAGCTTTTGACAAAATACAACATCCATTTCTATTAAAAACACTAGAGAGTATAGGAATAAATGGAACCTTCCTTAAAATAATAGTTAGCATCTATTTAAAGCCGTCAGCAAGTATTATATGTAATGGGGAGAAGCTAGAAGCAATAAGATCAGGGGTGAAACAAAGGTGTCCACTAATAACCCCTCATTCAATCTGGTATTAGAAATATTAGCAGTAGCAATTAGAGAAGAAAAAGAAATCAAAGGAATCAAATTAAGCATAGAAGAGACCAAGCTATCACTCTTTGCAGACAATATGATGATATATTTAGACAATCACAGAGAATGAAGTAAAAAACTACTTGAGACAATATATTTGACAAAGTTGCAGGATATAAAATGAACCCACATAAATCCTCGGCATTCCTATAAATCTCTAATGAAATTCAACAGCAAGAGATAGAAATAGAAATCCCATTTAAAGTTACTGCAGAAATTATAAAATATTTGGGGATCTACCTGCCAAAATAAACCTAAGACCTATATGAACAGAATTACAAAGCACCTATCATAAAAATAAATTCAGACCAAACAATTGAAAAGACATCAATTGCTCGTCACTGTGTTGAGCTAATATAATAAAATGACACTTTTACCTAAATTATATATTTAGTGCCACCTTTATCAATTAACCAAAAAACTTCCTTATAGAGCTAGAAAAAATAATAACCAAATTCATTTGGAAGAACAAAAGGTCCAGAATATCAAGGGACTTAATGAAAAGAAATGCTAGGGATGGTGGACTAGCTATACCAGGTTTTAATCTGTACTATAAAGAAGCAATACTCAAAACTACTTGGTACTGGCTGAGGAATAGAGTAGTGGATCAATGGAACAAACTGGGTACACGAGATTCAGCAGTCAATGAGTATAATAATCTACGCTTTGATAAACTCAAAGACTCCAGCTTTTGGGATAAGAACTCACTATTTGCCAGAAACTGCTGGGAAAACTGGAATATAGTATGGTACAAACTGGTCATAGACTTTCATCTAACACCATATATGAAAAGCGAGTTTAAATGTATGCATGATCTAGGTATAAAGGCTGATACTGTAAGCAATCTGGGAAAGCAAGGAATAGTTTAACTGTCAGATCTATGGAGAGGGGAAGACTTTATGACCAAACAAGAAATAGAGAGCATTATAAAATGCAAAATGGATAATTTTGATTACACGAAATTGAAAAGTTTCTCTACAAACAAAGCCAATCTAACCAGGATAGGAGGTAAGTGGAAAATTGGGAAAGATTTTTTTACAAACTATGTCACTGATAAAGGACTCATTTTTAAATTATACAGAGAATTGAATCAAGTCTATAAAAATACAAGTCATTCCCCAATTGATAAATGGTCAAAGGATATGAACAGGCAGTTTTCAGAGGAAGAAATTAAAGATATTTATAAGCATATGAAAAAATGCTCTAAATCACTAAGAGAAATACAAATCAAAACAACTCTGAGGAACCACATCTCATTAATCAGATTGGATAAAATGCCAAAACAGGAAAATTACAAATGCTGGAGAGGATGTGGGCAAAATGGAACACTAATTCATTGCTGGTGTCGTTGTGAACTGATCCAACCATTCTAGAGAGCAATCTGGAATTATGCCCAATGGGCTATAAATAATTTCATGCCCTTTGACCCAGCAGTACCACTTCTAGGGTTGTATGTGAAAGAGATCATAGAAGTGGGAAGACCCATATGTATAAAAATATTTATAGTAGCTCTTTTTGTGGTGGCAAATAATTGGAAATTAAGGGGGTGCCCATTAATTGTGGAATGGCTGAACGAGTTGTGTTATATGCATTGTACGGAATACTATTGTGCTATAAGAAATGAGGAGCAGATGGACTTTATATTTACCTGGAGAGGCTTATGAACTGATGCTGAGTGAGAAGAGTAGAGCCAGAAGTTTGTACACAATTACAGACACAAGGTATGTGTGACGACCAACTTTAATAGACTGGACTCTTCTCAGCAATATAGGGTTATAAGTCAACCCCATAGACTCATGATGGAGAGAGATGGGTATGTCCAGAGAAAGAACAAAGTTTGAACCCAGATTGAAACAGACTACCTGCTCCTTTTCTGTTTCTTGTTGGATTTTGTTTCCTCTTTCCCATTGTTCATTCCATCTGATACCCTCCTTATTTATAAACTGACTAATGCCTAATGTGAAATTATTTGCAGATCCTATACTTGATTTTATGGCGGTAGGGGATGGGGGGGCAGGGAGAGAAAATTTGAAACTCGAAGAATTATGGAAATGAATGCTGTAAACTAAAAGTAAACAAATCAATAAAGACCAAAAATTAAAAAAAATATATTAAAAAATGCCCATGAACCTTAGAAAGGAAGGAAAATAGAATTGTTCTCATGGAAATCAGGCAGAAATCCTCAGTGAAAAAAATGATTCCTTAAAATTAAGAATTGCATAAGTAGAAGTGTATAAATACAAGAGACATTAAGAAACATTAAGAAAATAAAAAAAATTAAAAATTAAGAAATATTAAGATCCTATTATTGTAAAAATGAAAAAAATAGATCATGTGAAATATCTTATTGGAAAAACAATTGATCTGGAAAATAAATTGTGGAAAGAAAATTTAAAAAAATATTGGAATCCCACAAAGCTATGATAATTAAAAAAGAGCCTAGACATCACATTTCTTGAAATTATCAAGGGAAACCACTCTGATGTCTGTGAAACAAAGGGTAAAATAGAACTTAAAAGAATCCATCAATCACCTCCGGAAAGAGATCCCAAAATGAAAACTCCCAGGAACATTGCAGCCAAATTCCAGGCTTCTAGATCAACAGGAAAATATTACAAGCAGCTAGAAATAAATCCTTAAAATATGGTGGAACTATAATTAAATACACACAAAATTTAGCAGATTCCACATTAAAGAAGGAGAGGGCTTGGAATATGACATTTTGGATAGCAAAGGAATTAGGATTACAATCAAGAATAACCTACCCAATAAAACTGACTATAATCCTTCAAAGGAAAAAAATGAATATTTAATGAAATTGAGGATTTTTAAGCATTCCTGATGAAATTACCAGATAGAAATACAAAATTTGTCATTCAAATGAAAGACTCAACAGAAACATAAGAAGGTAAACATAAAAAGAATTCAGAAAAGACTCAATAAAATTAAACGCTTACTTTCCTATATGGGAATTTCTTAGACTATTATCACTATTAGGGCAGTTAGAAATAGTCTATATAGACAGAGGGCATGGTTGTGGGTTGCTAATGTTGGAAGGATGAGATGTGCACTGGGAAAATGGGGAAAGGAGAGGTAGAATGAGAAATGTTATTTCCCATACAAGGAACAACTTTCACAGTGGATGGGAAATGGTTTGGTGGCAGGAAATACTTGAACCTCACACTCACTGAAATTTTTTCAAATATATATGTGTATGTTCTTTTCTCTCTTGAACAGTTTTACTCAATATTCTGTTTTTATATTGCAAATTATAACTTTTTTTATAAGTTGACCTGTGAAGAGAGTAGAAAAATATAGAAAGAAATTTTGGCTATGTGAAAAGAAAACATAATTAAACATTTATTTTATAAATACTAATAAAAACACTTCAACTGAGGTTCATGGTCACTTTTTAATATTTTGACAGATCTATGATTATCTTCATGTGGATCCATATTCTGCCATAATTATTACTGGCCTTCTAAGCCTCATGAGGTCGGCTAGCTACATCCCTCATATTAAATAGCTATTGCCAACCATGTTGTGAATCCTCTTCAATTTAGCCAGGTTAGCACCCAGAAAACACACAGATAGTTTTTTATTAGGCTCATACTCAAAGTTGTTTTAGTTCATTATTTCTTGTATGAACTTGTACAAGTTTGATGTAGCCTTCAAGAAATCAGGGTCATCATTTCTCCTGGAGAGGAATGATGTAAGTATAGGAAAAGGTAATTTTAAACAGAATAAACAAAAATTATCAACAACCAAAGGAAAACTTTTCTGAAATAACTAATAATTAGAAAAATGGATATTATCACTACTGTGTTTCCTTTTCACATCTATGGAACTTTTAAAGATGCCATAAAAAAGAATGAAATTAGTATTAAGTAATTGAGAAAGAAAGAAACAACAATTCATTTTTGATAAACTTGTAAACTGACTAAAACATTCTGGAAACAATTGTTTTATTTATTTTATTTTCTTAATGTTTTAATAGCATGTTATTTTTTCTACAGTTACATGTCAAGAAAATTTTTGACATTCATTTTTACAAGATTTTTAATTCCAAATTTTTCTTCCTCTCTCTCTCCCTCCCCTTCACTCTTCTGAAAGGTAGGCAATTTGCAATAGTTTATACACGTGTTATCAGGTAAAAGAATATTTCCATATGTCACAGTTGTGAAAGAAGAAACAGATTAAAAAAAAACATGAGAAAGAGCAAAATATTTTTTTAAATGCTTCTATCAGCATTTAGAGTCCATCAGTTCTTTATCTGGATATGGAAAGCATTTTCCTTCATGAGTCCTTGCTGAGAAGAGGTGAGTAATCCATAGTAAGTCATCAAGCAATGTTGCTGATACTGTCTACAATATTTTCCTGTTTCTGCTCATTTTACTTTGCATCAGCTCATACAAGTCTTCTGGAAGCAATTCTAAACTACAAATCAAAAAAGTAACCGAATTATATTACCAAAATCAAGATTTAGTCTAAAGGTGATAAAAATCATAGCCCATAGCCCATTGAGGTCAAAGGCACAGGGAAAAAGGATCTATACATATGTAAATATTTACAGTAATCTTTTATGTTCAATAAGTAGCCCCAGAGCACCAACATCTGTGTTTTGTTAGTCCTCAAAAACTCTCATTTGATCCTCATGCTAGCTATCTTTCAATATCTCTTCTCTTTTTTCTTTCCAAATACAAGAAATTTATCTTTTGTTGGCTCCTCCAATTGCTTTCCTCTTAATCTCTTCTTATCTCTCCATAGCCTTATTTCTGACCTCATCATTCAACTAAATTTGCTCTATATGAATTTACTAATAATCTCTTATTTGGGAAATCTCATTATCTTTCGTCAATCCCCATTCGTCTTAAATTCCTTGTAGCCTTTGAAACTGGTGAATATCCTCTTCTTGGTACTTTATTTTCTTAAGGTTTTCAAGACACTACTCTCTCATGGTCCTCTTCCTACCTTTCTGAAAGTTTCTTCTTTGTCTCTTTTACTTCATCTTCACACACATTATGCTCATTAACACTGGTTATCCTACCTCATTTTGACCTAAACTTTATTCTTTTCTTCCCTTCTATATATTGATTGGTAATCTCATTAACTCCCACTGATTCATCTATCTACTCAGGTTTTTCAAAGATTTATTTTTCTATCCCTACCCTTTATCTTGACTTTTAGTCTCATCTCTGTCTGCCAGAGACATCTAAAATTGGATGTCTTTTTAGATATACAAATCTTAAGCTCAACATGTAAAAAACTGAATTTATTATATTTTCCCCTCCCTACCTCTTCCCTTTTCTAAACATGATGATGATGATTGCCAATATCATCTTCCTGATAATGCAGACACACAACCTAGATGTAGTTCTTGTTTACCCCATCTTTCTCATTTCCTATATCTAAGCAGTTATCAATTTAATCAATTTTCTCTCTTAAGCACTTCTCATGTATTCACCCTCTCTCCTTTCAAAGGGATATCACTCTTGTTCAGGCCATCATCACCTCATGCTTAGACTTTGCAAAACCCTACTGAGAGGTGTCTCTGTTTCACACTGTCCACACTCCCGTCTGTTCTTCACTCACTTTTAAAATGGACCTTTCTAAAGGGCAGGGACAGTAATTTCTATACTCTATTTATTAAATTTTAGGAGCTCCCTTCAGAATCACCCTTAATATTATTGGCATATATTGACTCTTTGATAGTTTTCTAGTCATTTCACAATATATTCTCCCTTGCTTCCCTGTCTCTACATACACACTATAATCCAATGACATTAGCTCTAATAAAATACATTGAATCTCTTAGTTTCAATAACTTTTACTGGTTGTCCTACATGCCTATAATTATTTTCTTCCTTATTTCAGTCTCTTGGATTCTCTGGCTTTATTTAAGTCCAGATTAATACTTTGCCCACTACAGGAAGCCTTTCCTGATACCCCCCTGATACTACTTTCTCTCAATTTATTATTGCCAATGTATGTATGAACACACATAGAGATATAGTTAGATCTAGATTGATATGTATATCTTTAAACACATATATAGATAAAGTTCACATACAAATTACTTTATCTCCTGTATCTCCATGTTAATCTATCTGTATTTTTATTTTTATGTTTCTATAGGTATGTGTAGACCCATCTCTATCTATAATACATTAGTTAGATATAAATCATAATTCATAAAAGGAAGGTATATTGAAGGAGGAAAGGAAAAGAATTCTTGTCAATTTGTGAGATTTTAGTTAGAAGTTAAGTAAGCCAGAGAATCCAGGAATTAGGTAGGATAGAATTTCATAATATAGAGAGGGGGAGAGAAAGTGTGTGTGTGTGTGTGTGTGTGTGTGTGTGTGTGTGTGTGTGAGAGAGAGAGAAAGAGAGAGAGAGAGAGAGAGAGAGAGAGAGAGAGAGATACAGATGTATAAACATCTGCATCTATCTGTCTATTTATGTGTAGTTATTTGCATGCCATCTCTCTTATTATATAATGAGATTTTGTGAGGAGGCATTATTATTTTTTCCCTTTTCTTTTTCTCCCCTACACTTAGCAGAGGGCCTGCTAAAAAGAAGGAACTTAATACCTGCTTATTCACTTCAATTTCAGAGAAACTTGGAACAATATGTAGAAACTGATGCAGAGTAAAATTGAACAGAAACTATTAACAATTTATATGTAAAGGAAAACAATAAAAAAATTAAGATCTCAAAAGAATACGGTATCTAATCATGACTGAAGAAAATATATGATGAAGCATGTGTATTACATCTTGGCATATATGTAGATGACTAGAGGAAACCAATGAGATGTATATTTTCAGACAAGGGAATAAAATCTATCTCTCTTCCACCTTATAATAAGGTTTTAAAGTACAACTTTCATATAAGCTAATGTTGCATAGGCAGAATCCGTTAATATTATGCTTAAAAACAAAATGTATAGGGCAGAGTAGAAACAGCTCATCCAAGCCACTCTGCCCCCAGATTACCTCCAAACTATATAAAAGGGGACTCTGATCAACTTCTGGAGCCCCAGCACCCACAGAACGATGCAGAGAAGCTAACCTCCCGCTGAGGAAAACCCAGCAGCCCTGCAGGAAGGACCAGTGCAGCTGGCTGGGAGCCAGCAGAGCAATGCACAGAGTGTGGGGAGCCAAGCACAGGTCGGCCTGAGTTGCGGTTTTAGCCCCAGGGCAGCAGGGCCAGCAGTCAGATGGAGGGACCCCAGAACACCAGCAGCTGTGGCAATTACAGAATTATCAACATAGACATGCCTAGGACAAAGTGAGAGGTTAGTGACCTATGGACTTTGGGACCAGTATTTGGGGAATATGTCGGCTTCCTCCCCTGGGGGCTAGAAGCTGCTGAGGAGATACGCCATTTTGCAGTTTTCAGTGGACGCTCCAGCTCCTGGCCTGCGAACTGTAGGGAGATCCAGCGATCAGTCTTGGGGGGTAATCGCTCTTGCTTTAACATCCCTGGATCTAGATTGTGATCTGGGGTGGAGGTTGTGGGTGGGTTTCCAGCTTGCCAGAAACAGAAGTTGTCCCCCCGACACGTTCAGGATGAAAGTTCACCTGTCTGGAGGCCCAGCCATACTGTGGCAATAAGCCCAAAAGTCAAGTAATTAAGTGGCAACATGCCAAGACAAAGGAAACAAATTAAACAGAAAAATGCAACCCTAGACTCCTACTTTGGGGGCAAAGAGGGTCGAAGCATAGGGGAAGAAGACTGTGAGGTCAGAAGTCCTGCTCCAAAAGCCCTAGGGGAAAATATGAGTGAGTTGCAGGCCATAGAGGACCTTAAGAAGGACTTTAAAAATCAAATAAGAGAAGTGGAGGAAAAATTGGAAAGAGAAATGAGAAGGATGCAGGAAAAGTATGAAATGAGGGTCAACAGCCTGAATGAGAAAAACAACACCTTAGAAAATAGACTAACTCAAATGTCAAAGTAGGCCCAAAAGAGCAATGAGGAGAAGAATGCCTTAAAAAGTCAAATTTGCCAGATGGAAAAAGAATCTCAAAAGTTCACTGAGGAGATTCATTCCTTCAGAGTTAGACTGGAGCACATGGAAGCTAATGACTTTATGGGAAATGAAGATGCTGTTAAGCAAATCCAAACAAATGAAAGAATAGAAGGCAATGTGAAACATCTCATGGGAAAAAACACTGACCTGGAAAACAGATCCAGGAGAGATAATTTTAAAATTATTGGACTACCTGAAAGCCATGATCAAAGAAAGAACCTAGAAATCACCCTTCAAGAAATTGTCAAGGAAAATTGCCCTGATGTTTTAGACCCAGAGAGCAAAATAGAGGTTTCAAGAATCCAACAATCACCTCCTGAAAAAGATCCCAAAAAGAAAACTCCCAGGAATATTATTACCAGGTTCCAGAATCCCCAGATCAAGGAGAAAATACTCCAAGCAGCTAGCAAGAAACAATTTCAATATTGTGGAAACACAATCAGAATAGCACAGGACCTGGCAGCTTCTACACTGAGGGATTGAAGGGCATGGAATATGATATTCCAGAGGGCAAAATGGCCTGGATTGAAGCTAAGGCTCACCTACCCAGCAAAACTGAGTATTTTGTTTCAGGGGAAAATATGGTCATCAGTGGAATAGAGGACTTTCAAGCATTCTTGAGGAAAAAACCGCAATTGAATAGAAAATTTGACATCCAGACACAAGAAGCAAGAGATGCCTGAGAAGGTAATCAGGGAAAGAAATCAAAAGGAACTTAATCAAAATTGAACTATTTACATTTCTATATGGAAAAACAATAACTTTGACTGATGAAATCTTTCTCAGTATGAAAATAATGGAAGAAGGGTGGATGGCCTTATGAATACATATGTGAATGTGTGTATATATGTTTATAGTTATATATGGATAGAGGGCATAGGTTGAATTTGTTGGGAAGGGAGGATACTCAAGGGGTGAAATTATGAGGTGAGAGAGGAAAGTGGCAAGAGGAGATGGGGAGAGACAGGGTAGGGTAAACTATCTCATGTAGAAGAAGCAAGGGGAAGTGGTTGCAAGGGAGGGGAAGAATTGGAAGGCAAAAAGGGAAAACCATATTCTCATTGAATTTGTTTCAGGGAGAGAATGGCATACATACTAAATGGGATATCTCAACCTGCAGTAGAATAGGGGGAAGGGGGATGAGAGGAGGGATGATGGATGGGAGGGCATCCTTGGGGGGAGGGGAGGTTGGAAGTACCCACTATAGAAGAGGGACAGGATCAAGTAGGGAATGGACCATGTGGGGGGTGGGCTGAGTGGGAAGGAATTATAAGCAGCCTTGTACAATATATCTACCATGGTAATGTTTTGCATAGTTAGACATGTACAACATATACTGAATTACTTATCTTCCCAGAGGGAAGGAAGGGAGGAAGGAAATGGATTTGAAATTAGAGGTCATAAGATTAAATGTCTGAAATATATATATATATATATATATATATATATATGTATATGTCTATATATATATACATATATATAATAAATATACATATATATAATAAAAATACAAAAAAGTATAATATCCTATGTTCTTATGTTTATGGACTCTAAATAATCTGTTACTTGTCCAAACTAGCTCTTACCATAGTATTAAAAAAATAAATTGCTGAAATTCCAGAATATAGAGATAGAATTAATAGCACCTTATGTGAACCAGCTGTTCTCTTATCAAATACGAAAACCAGATAATTCATGTGATCATAGATTTATACCTGGAAGTGAACTTAGAGAACAAAAACTAAAAAATCTACTCTGTTCCTATTTCCTTTTTTACATACTTTGAGACTGAGGACCAGATAAAGTGACATGGACAATATTGCACACACATGTCTGGAGATCTTTTTGTTATGCTTGACTGATTGAAAGTCATTATTGGTATACTACTTTGAATCATTGCACCATCCTCAAGACATAGATATATTTTTATCCATTTTTGTTAAACTTGCTGTGGCTTATTAGTTGGGCTTTTTTCATTAATTAATTCCACAACAACTCCATTCTGCTTGGCAATGCTTTTTGTTAAACATTTTTTCTCTATTCTATCTTCATAATAGATAATTATTTTACATAAAATATAATTTGGATTGTTATTTAATGAATAAGGAACCTAAAATGATTAAGTAACATGAAAAAATTGATGTAGGAAAATAACAGTCTTAAATCATGTAATATTAAAGGAATAGGAAGATCTTCCCTATCCATTAATAGGCCTATGTGATCATGTGGCCCCTTTTCCCTTGGAACAGGAGCCATATTCCCAGGTCTAAAGGTACAGTGGTATTTCAATCACAGCTGCGATATATCCTGAGTCACACAGAATCCATTGGAGGAGGAACTTACCTAAGGAGGAGCTTACTTAGGGGAGGCCTTTACTTTCAGGAAGGCTTTCACCCCTTTTGATATGAACTAATTAGGCACTGAGTCACATGGATTGTGATTCCTTCTGGCTCTGAGCCTATTAATTTAAAAAAATATATATATATACATACATATATATATTTGTATATATATATATATATATATATATTTTTTTTTCACTTATAAGAAGGACCTTTTGATTCCCTAGATATTACTGTGAGTAGCCATTTGTTAAGAGCTGCCTGACTTTTCAAATGTTTGTGCTCTCTCAATCTAGTGGTAGGTATTGTATTACTTTGTTCAGACAAAGTTGAATCTCTGCGCTAATTTCTCTGTTTTTATTTTCTACTCATTTGTAATTAAAGTAAAATTTTTGATTCCTTTAAAAGTTGTCTTTCCTTCAGCAAAGCAATTCAAAGAACATTTGCTAGCAGGTCATCCTGGGTGTGCTGGGTGCCTGTTAATATAAACCATCAGAGTCTTTTTGGTTCTATACTTCCGAAATGTTTATTTTATTTATCTGATGATTCTCATAAACGTTGTCCACATATATAATGTTCACCAGTTAGAGTATAAAATTATCTTAAATGTCAGAATTTCTACTGATATAAAAAACGTGAAGATACTTAATGTAACTGTTAACTATTTTAAGTTGTATCATATTTGCAACATTTAACAAAGCATGATGTAATTCAGTTGCTTGTACCAATATCTGGAAAAAACAAAATATACTAAATTATTTTTTAATAATTTAACAGTAACTTTTGTTACATCAGTGGAGTTAAGATTATCATGCGGGGCAGCTAGGTGGTGCAGTGAATAGAGCGCTGGCCCTGGAGTCAGAAGGACCTGAGTTCGGAGCCGGCCTCCGACACTTAATCCACAGAAACAAAAACCTAGCCGTGTAACCTTGGGCAAGTTACTTAACCCCAATTGCCCTACAGGGGCGGCTAGGTGGTGCAGTGAGTAAGAGCACCGGCCTCGGAGTTGGGATAAATCGAGATCAGATCCAGCCTCAGAAAATGAGCGCCCACGCACAAATAATGACTAGCTATGTGACCTTGAGCAAGTTACTTAACCCCAATTGCTTTAAAAAAAAAAAAAGATTGTCATGCTTGAATGTTAATTAAATTTGAATTCTGAAAAAAAATTACTTTCAAAAAATATCAGTAGCTAGGACAAAAGAAATATGTAGAAGAAAATAATTTTAAATTAAATTTAAATTTTTGTTAATTAACATAAAGTAAAAACAATAGTTTATTAAGCTTCACCTTTTGGCGGAAATGTACCAAGACATGATAAAGGACAAAAAAAGAAAATTAGGGACCAATATCACTGGTGGCAGATTAATATTAATAAATATTATTAGAAAGTTTAGAGCAATGTATTACAGATTTTTCATTCTGATAACGCTGGGTTTATCCCAACAATATAGGTATCATTCACCATTAGGAAAACCATAAATGTAAAATTGGTAGTGAAAAAACATCAGAAAAAGCCCTTCAACAGAAAATACTTCTTGGCAATTTAGTCACTAAGAATGTGTAAGAATAAATGAAACTGGGAGCAGAGCCAAGATGGCAGAGTAGAAACAGCACTTCCAAGGTGCTCTCCCTGACACAACTTCAAAATCATTTGAAAGGGGACTCTGGACAATTTCTGGAGCTCCAGCACCCACAGAGCGACACAGAGAAGCTAACCTCCCACTGAGGACAGACCAGCAGGGAAAAGCCAACACAGCTCTCTGGGAGCCAAGCCCAGGCCATCCAGAGCTGTGGTTTTAGCCCCAGGGCAGCCAGGCCAGCAGCTGGCTGGAGGGACCCCAGAATACAAGTAGCTGTGGTAATTCCAGAATTATCAACACAGACACACCTAAGACAAAGTGAGAGGTTAGTGCCCTATGGATGCTGAGACCAGTATTTGGGGAACTCATCACTTCTCCCCCTGGGGGCGAGAAGCTGCTGAGGAGATATGGTACAGACACCATTTTGCAGTTTCAGGTGCAGCTTCAGCTCCTGGCCTGCAAAATGGAGGGAGATCCAGCAATCAGTTTGGGGGTTAATCACTCTTGCTTTAACCTGCTTGGATCTTGGTATGGGGTGGAGGGCTGGGGTGTGGATCCAGTTTACCAGAGCATATGGAGGCTTTACACAGGCCAATCAACTAATATTTCTGGAAGTTGTGAAGACCCAAACATTTGGGATGGAAGCTCCCCTGTCTGGTGGCAGAGTTCTACTGTGGCAACAATTCCAAAAGTCAAGTAATTGAGTGGCAACATGCCTAGGCAAAGGAAACAAAGTAAACAGAAAAATACAACATTAGACTCCTATTTTGGGGGCAAAGAGGATCGAAGCATGGAACATGAGGAGGACTGTGAGGTCAGAAATCCTGCACCAAAAGCCTCAAATGAAAATATAAGCAGATTACAGGCCATAGAGGACCTTAAGAAGGATTTTAAAAACCAAATAAGAGAAGTGGAGGAAAATTGGGAAGAGGAATGAGAAGGATGCAGGAAAAGTATGAAATGAGAGTCAACATCCTGACTGAGAAAAACAACACCTTAGAAAATAGACTAACTCAAATGGTAAAGGAGGCTCGAAAGGGCAATATGGAGAAGAATGCCTTTAAAAGCCGAATTTGCCAGATGGAAAAAGAATCTCAAAAGCTCACTGAGGAGATTCATTCCTTCAGAGTTAGACTTGAGCAAATGGAAGCTAATGACTTTATGAGAAATCAAGATTCTGTTGAACAGATCAAAACAAATGAAAGAATAGGAGGCAATGTGAAATATCTCATGGGAAAAACCACTGACCTGGAAAATAGACCCAGGAGAGATAATTTAAAAATTATTGGACTACCTGAAAGCCATGATCAAAGAAAGAAACTAGAAATCACCTTTCAAGAAATTCTCAAGGAAAATTGCCGTGATGTTTTAGACCCAGGGGGCAAAATAGAGGTTGAAAGAATCCACAGATCACCTCCTGAAAAAGATCCCCAAAAGAAAACTCCCAGGAATATTATTGCCACGTTCCAGCATTCTCAGATCAAGGAGAAAATACTCCAAGCAGCAAGGAAGAAACAATTTCAATATTGTGGAAACACAATCAGAATAGCACAGGACCTGGCAGCTTCTACACTGAGGGATTGAAGGGCATGGAATATGATATTCCAGAGGGCAAAAGGGCCTGGATTGAAGCTAAGGCTCACCTACCCAGCAAAACTGAGTATTTTGTTTCAGGGGAAAATATGGTCATTCAGTGGAATAGAGGACTTTCAAGCATTCTTGAGGAAAAAACAGAATTGAATAGAAAATTTGACATCCAGACACAAGAAGCAAGAGATGCCTGAGAAGGTAATCAGGGAAAGAAATCAAAAGGAACTTATCAAAATTGAACTATTTACATTCCTACATGGAAAAACAATAACTGTTTCTGATGAAATCTTTCTCAGTATGAAAATAATGGAAGAAGAGTATATAGGCATATGAATACATATGTGAATGTGTGTATATATGTTCACAGTTATACATGGATAGAGGGCACAGGTTGCATTTGGTAGGAAGGGATGATATATAGGGGGTGAACTTATGAGGTGAGAGAGGAGAGTGGCAAGAGGAGATGGGGAGAGACAGGGTAGGGTAAACTATCTTATGTAGAAGAAGCAAGGGGAAGTGGCTGCAGGGGAGGGGAAAAACAGGAAGGCAAAAAGGCAAAGCCATATTCTCACTGAATCTGGCTCAGGGAGAGAATGACATACATACTAATTGGGACATCTCAACCTGCAGGAGAGTAGGGGGAAGGGGGAAGAGAGGGGGGATGATGGAGGGAAGGGCATTCTCAGGGGACAGGAGGTTGGAAGTACCCACTAATGAAGAGGTACAGGATCAACATAGGGAATGGAGCAGGTGGGGGGTGGGATGGGTGGAAGGGAATTATAAGCAGACTTTTATAATATATCTACTATGGTGATGTTTTGTATATCTATACATGTACAACGCATACTGAACTGCTTATCTTCCCAGAGGGAATGGGTGACAAGGGAGGAAAGAAATGGATCTGAAATTCAAAGTTTAAAATTAAACGTCTCAAATATATATAAATACTATTGTTAATTTAAAAAAAAAAAGAAATATTAACTGCTCATGAAAAAAAGAAAGAATCCACTGATCACCTCCTGAAAAAAATCCCAGAAAGAAAACTGGTAGGGATATTATAGCTAGGTTCCAGAATTCCCAGATCAAGGAGAAAATACTACAAGTAGCCAGGATGAAACAATTTCAATATTGTGGAAACACAATCAGAATAGCATAGGTCCTGGCAGCTTCTACACTGAAGGATTGAAGGGCATGGAATATAATATTCTGGTGGGCAAAAGATCTGGGATTAAAACCAAGAATTTCATACCTAGTAAAACTGAGTATTTTGTTTCAAGGGAAAATATGGTCATTCAGTGGAATAGAGGACTTTCAAGCATTTTTGAGGGAAAAACCAGAGTTGAATAGAAAATTTGATATTCAGACACAAGAAGCAAGAGATGCTTGATTAGGTAATCAAGGAAAAGAAATCACTATGAACTTATCAAAGTTCAACTATTTACATTCCTACATGGAAAAATAATAAATGTGACTGATGAAACCTTTCTCGGTATGAAAATAATGGAAGAAGGGTATATGGGCATATGAATACATATGTGAATGTAGGTATATATGTTTTCAGGTATACATGGATAGAGGGCACAGGTTGAATTTGGTGGGAAGGGATGATACTTAAGGTGTCAAGTTAAGATGTGAGAGAGGAAAGTGGCAAGAGGAGATGGGGAGAGACAGGGTAGGGTAAACTATGTCATGTAGAAGAAGCAAGGAGAAGTGGTTGCAGGGGCGGGGAAGAACAGGAAGGCAAAAAGGCAAAACCATATTCTCATTGAATTTTGCTCAGGGAGAGAATGACATACACACTAAATGGGATATCTCACTCTGCAGGAGAGTAGGGGCAAAGGGGATGAGAGGAGGGATGATGGATGGGAGGGCATTCTGGGGGGAGGGGAGATTGGAAGTGCCCACTAATGAAGAGGGACAGGATCAAAGTAGGGAAGGGCCCAGGTTTGGGGTGGGATGGGTTGGAGGGAAATATAAGCAGTCTTTTACAATATATCTACTATGGTAATGTTTTGCATAGCTATAAATGTACAACACATACTGAATTGCTTATCTTCCCAGAGGGAGTGTGTGGCAAGGGAGGAAGGGAATAGATCTGAAATTCGAAGTTTTAAAATGAAATGTTTCAAGTATATATACTATTATTAATACTATTTTTCATGTAATTGGGAGATAAGATGTGCAGGTATTGGGGCACTGAGATTCACCTTGCTGTAATGATAAAGTCGAAGGGGGTATGGGAGAAGATATAAAGAGAGAGCAGATTAGATGAGGGGATATCTTGTGGGACTGCTATTCTGGGGTGGTGGGTAGGGGAAAAATGGGTAAAAATTGTAACTCAAAATCTGGTGGAAATAAACTACATACATTCTCATATGAAAAAAAAAAGAATACATAAAATTTTCTTTAATATGATAACTTTTATATATATATATATATATATATATATATATATTTCAAATCTATAGCTTAAACTGTTTGCAAAACAGAAAGACTACACACCTTTCTTAAAAAGTTGAATAAAATAAATCATGTACATTGTGACAGCTATTTCATTCATTCCTCCATTTATTTATTATTTAACAATGAAGAAGAAAATGTATTGTGGTTAAGTAATATACATAAAAAGGAAATAAGATTTCATCTCTTTTCAAATGATCTATAGTTAACTTAGAGAACTGAAAACATTAATTTGGTGAAATTGTGTAGAGACAATTCATTTCTCTAAGTTGACTTACCTAAAGAGGCAAGGTAGGAGTGACTCCCACTTTACCTTGTCCAATTCATCTCACATACTTCATGGAAGTCAATCATGTTTTTCCTGAAAAGATTTCCTTAAGGAACAAAGACTTAGGTTATTGTCCTCATTACCTATTTAAAAAGTAAGGCTAGGGGGGCGGCTAGGTGGCGCAGTGAGTAGAGCGCCGGCCCTGGAGTCAGAAGGACCTGAGTTCGGAGCCGGCCTCAGACACTTAATCCACACAAAAAACAAAAACCTAGCCTTGTAACCTTGGGCAAGTTACTTAACCCCAATTGCCCTAAAGGGGCGGCTAGGTGGCGCAGTGAGTAAGAGTGCTGGCCTCCGGAGTTGGGATAACCTGAGATCAAATCCAGCCTCAGAAAATGAGCACCCACACGTAAATAATGACTAGCCATGTAACCTTGAGCAAGTTACTTAACCCCAATTGCTTTTAAAAAAAAAAGTAAGGCTAGGTGTAACGGAACTGCATCTTTTTCTCCTTCAGTCTGCATAAACAATACACAGAACATGTGCTCGATTGAATCAATGTATCCTATATCACTATATTGCTTCCCTTCTCTGAATATAATTTCTCTGTTACATCGAAATAAACCTTTAGTTTACTGTTAGATAAATTATGTGTGTTATTTGCTTGCAATTTTAGAACTAAATTGCCTAAGTGCTACCCTGAATTGGGTCCAGGGCTAAGAAAAGATGTTTGCAGAGTCCTATTGGGGATGGCATCTTTTCACATCCCACTTCTGACAAATGGTGCCTATCTCACCTTGGTCAAGTCATTTAGCTTCTCAGTGACAAAGGAGATTTTTCACAGTATAAGTTTCAGAGAAACTAAAGAACCAAATTGGTAGAGGATGTTTTCTTGCTGGAAATTCATTAAATTGATAAAATACAGACCCCACTCCTATTATATTCATAATACATATTATACACCTATTTCCAACTTTTGGAATGTTGCCGAAGCTGTACATATAAAAGAATGTATTGCTCAAAATTACTATGTATGATAGAATTTTCTCATTAGAAAGAAAATCATTGGGGTGGCTAGGTGGCGCAGTGAGTAGAGTGTCGGCCCTGGAGTCAGAAGGACCTGAGTTCGGATCCGTCCTCAGACACTTAAAGCACACACAAACAAAAACCTAGCCGTGTGACCTTGGGCAAGTTACTTAACCCCAGTAGTCCTCCAAAAAGCAAAAAAAAGGAAAGAAAATCATCTAGAAAATCTAGATGGCAATCCCCAACTAATGCTATTGGTCTGTTGCTATTCAAATTAATGGAATTACAAAATTTTAATCATTGAGTTATTTAGTTTCTTGGATATAAAGTTCTTGATTCTATAAAATGAAGATATTAGTACTTCAACTATTTCAAAGAGTTGAAGAAATAATTTTATAAAACTAAATATTTTATAAAACTATAAAATTTTATAAAATTATTTATAAAATAAAATTTTATAAAACTAAATATTTTATAAAACTAAATATTTTCTACGAAAATATTACCAAGTGTTATTGAGTTATCATTGAGAAATTATGTGGCCTATGTTCTACATAATGATAGGACCCTTCCATATCCTAAATTTAATTTAGGATCACTGGTGTCTAATTAGCCAAAAGTGGGTCTAGTCTCTGTCTAATAATTCTTTAATAAGTAACTGGATATATACTAGTAATTAAACAATTATTTAACATGGGGCAGACTAGAAAAGTCAATAAATGTGAAAGTCAAGCACGGGAATCATTTTCACTCAACATAATCAAAGAGGTTCAATCTCATAAAAATCATTTTGCTTACAGAGGTTTATACTACCTGTCTCGATGTAATGAGGGATTCAATGTTGTATGTACAAGTCTAATTGCTACATTCCTGTCAAATTACTGTGGCTTGATGATTCTGAACTTTTCCTCTCATAACATTGTTATTGTCATCTCAAAGTTTCCATTGATTTTACCATTTAAGTCTACTTTGAAACTGTTACTTAACTGTTTTTTTATTGTTTTGTTTTGTTTTGTTTTTAACCAAGATGATTTCGGTGAAGTACTTAGATAAAGTCTTGAATCTGGGGTCATGGAGACCTGAATTCAAATATTTCCTTTTACATTACAAATTGTAGGATATGATACTGATGTCAAATATCCACTCAGCCTCAGTTTCTTCATCTGAAAAATACAGATAGTTATACCTCCCTCACAGCATTGTTCTGTGGGTCAATTCAGATATCAAATATAAATTGCTTTGGGAAATATAAAATAAAGCTATATAAATGCTAGCTGTTATAAAGATTATCATTACCATTATTTTTTGTTGCTGTGTATTTTTCTTCCTTAATGAAAGGAAAAATGTTGCTTACAGAGTAGTGATTTTTTTCTTTCCTTTTTTATTTAACTAATTACCCACTCTCAATACCAAACAAACATTTTTAGGGCAAGTAAATTCCTTTCTGTTATAAATCCGGAACCTGGCACAGGAAGCATACAAATTACCTTGAAAGTTTAAGTCTTATGGAGACACTTAGTAACACTGGAAAGGAAGGAACAAAACTACCACAACCAGACCTCCATTTGTCTTTAATAGTAAAAATCCTTGACCTATTAACACTTACTTAAGGCTTTAAACCCAATTTAAAAATGCAGGTAGCATGAGATATCTATTCCCATTGACCCTTTGCTGCCATGGAGGTGAATTTACTGTGAAAACCTTTAAACAACTCAAAAAAGTAAGAAAACAGCAAAAGAAAAATACGACTTTTTGAATCCAGGAGTATAAATAGAAAGAGCTAAGTAGAACTATGTGACAGACAAGAATTTATTTTTAAATAATTTAGTCCACAATATTATTTAAGATCCAGCAATTCACTTAAATTAACAAAGTCTTTCCTTAAAAGAGAGAAAATGTCTCTAGGACACCATCAGTTATTTACACATTATTGAATTAGTGTAGCCACATCATTTTTTTTGTTAATAACTAGATGAAAGTGCTTTATAAAGAAAGAGATCTTTGGTTTAAATGGAGGAGAGGGAGGATGTTGGAATATGGGACTTTTTGTTGTAAGAACTTTACCTGAATGAGATAGCATAGTTCTTATCTCAGTGCAGAACTAGGTACAAAGTACTTAAGGAATGTGTCATAAAAAGTAGAATAGAATTGGAGAAAGAGAAAAAAAAAACTACCTACTTCATTTTTTTTCTGTCAGTCCTGTTCTAGGAAAGAAGGAAAGAATTGTGTGCATGTTCTGAAAATAAATCAAATTAAATGATATAGTGCGTTTGCTTATATATGTTTTTGAAACAAACCAAAGCAAGAGGAGTGTAAAGCTGTAGGCATCTTCACTACATATTTTGTCAAAAATTATGGAATGAAAACCTTTGCCCAAGCAGAATATGTTATATGATTATAATAAGTCATTTTTTCACTCTGCCCTTGTCTCTGTCTATCCATATATAAATATATGTGTGTGTGTGTGTGTATAAATACACACACAAATATATATGTATGTATATGTATATGTGTGTTGTTATGTATATATGTATGAATATACCCATATATACATTGATATGTCAACAACTATCTATAGAGACATTTAGATATAAGGGTATACACGCAAAAATATGCATTAACGTGGGTCCACACATGCACACGTTCCCATATCCATATCACACACATCTACATATTATTTACATATATGTTTGTGTGTACATAAGTGATCCCTATACAATATAGATGTATAACTAGCTGTATTATGTACTTGTTTATATGTTTGTATGCACATATGCACTTATATGAATGTATGTGTATGAAATAATTCTAATCAAACACAAAGTAAAATTAAAGTCAGGGTGGAAATTAAGTACAATTAGGTTAGGAAAACATGACTAAATTATATATTTTTTGTAAATGTAACAAAGTTACAAATATTAAGTTTGTTTCCCAAGGTAATCGTGGAAAAAGAAAGAAAAGCCTACATGTTCTAAAATATTTATAGCAGCTCTATTTGTGGTGGAAAATTCCTGTAAATTGAGGGATGCCCACCAATTAGAGAAAGGCTAATCAAGTTGGATTATATGATTTGGATGGAATACTACTGTGCTGTGAGAAATGAGAAACTGTTTAATTTTAGAGAAAAAAACAGAAAATAATTAAATGATATGGTGAAGATTACAATGAGCAGAAGTAATAGAACAGTGAATACAGTAATAGCGATATTGTTTAAAGAATAATTGTGAACCAGGTTATCCCAAGCATTATAAATACTCAAATCAATTACAAAGGATGGGTTTAAGTAACTTGCCCAAGGTCACACAGCTAGGTTTTTGTTTATGTGTCCTAAGTGTCTGAGGTAGGATCCGAACTCAGGTCCTTCTGACTCCAGGGCCTGTGCTCTACTCACTGTGCCACCTAGGCGCTCCTATCTATCTACTTCTTAATGATGGTTGATGCTTAGTCTATTTACATGAACACCTGGGGTCACTTAAATAGGATTCCTTACTCTTTTTAACCCATTTACTGGTGTCCCCCAATGACATCTGTCCCCAAGATCTTACGCCTATTTCTCCTAAACCTATCCCACCATGTTAAATTCCCCTCTCAATTAGGGAGAAATTTTATTAATCCTGTGAAATACCCTCCATTCACAAATGTAGAAATACGAAACCTGTTACAATAAAACACAGAAAAAATAGAAATAAAATTAACAATATAATTATCTCCAAAATTTACTTCAAAAATGATTCTAAATAGAGTAAGAAAAATATCATTTTGCCTATTTTCAAAACTTCAATGATCTTTTTTTTAAACAAATGCTTTATGAACGTCTGTATTACATCATTTATTTCCGCCAGATTTTGAGTTACAATCATTTTCCCCCCGTTATTCCCCTACACAACCTCCCAGAATGGCAGTCCCACAAGATATCGCTTCCTCCAATCTCCTCTATCCCATACCTTCTCCCATACACCCTTCGACTTTTCCATTAGAGGAAGGTGAATCTCTGTGTCCCAATGCCTGCACATCTTATCTCCCAATTACAAGCAAAAGATTATTAATAATAGTATTTATGTATATATATTTGAAACATTTAATGTTAAGACCTCAAATTTCAGATCCATTTCCTTCCTCCCTTGTCACCCATTCCCTCTGGGGAGATAAGTAATTCAGTATATGTTGTACATGTCTAGCTATGCAAAACATTATCATAGTAGATATGTTGTACAAGGCTGCTTATGATTCCCTCCCACTCATCCCACCCCCCATCTGTTCCATTCCCTAGATGATCCTGTCCCTCTTCTATAGTGGGTACTTCCAACCTCCCCTCCCCCCAGGGATGCCCTCCCATCCATCATCCCTCCTCTCATCCCCCTTCCCTCTATTCTGCTGCAGGTTGAGATATCCCATTTAGTATGTATGTCATTCTCTCCCTGAACCAAATTCAATGAGAATGTGGTTTTGCCTTTTTTGCCTTCCTATTCTGCCCTTCCCTTGCAACCACTTCCCCTTGCTTCTTCTACATGAGATAGTTTACCCTACCCTGTCTCTCCCCATCTCCTCTTGCCACTTTCCTCTCCCACCTCATAATTTCATCCCTTGAGTATTCTCCCCTCCCAACAAATTCAACCTATGCCCTCTATCCATATATAACTGTAATCATATACACACACATTCACATATTTATTCATGTGACCACACACCCTTCTTCCATTATTTTCATAGTGAGAAAGATATCATCAGTCACAGTTATTGCTTTTCCATATAGGAATGTAAATAGTTCAAATTTGATAAGTTCCTTTTGATTTATTTTCCCTGATTACCTTCTCAGGCATCTCTTGCTTCTTGTGTCTGGATGTCAAATTTTCTATTCAATTCTGGTTTTTCCCTCAAGAATGCTTGAAAGTCCTCTATTCCACTGAATGACCATATTTTCCCCTGAAACAAAATACTCAGTTTTGCTGGGTAGGTGACCCTTGGGTTCATTCCCAGTTCTTTTGCCCTCTGGAATATCATATTCCATGCCCTTCGATCACTCAGTGTAGAAGCTGCCAGGTCCTGGGCTATTCTGATTGTGTTTCCACAATATTGAAATTGTTTCTTCCTGGCTGCTTGGAGTATTTTCTCCTTGATCTGGGGATTCTGGAACCTGACTATAATATTCCTGGGAGTTTTCTTTTTGGGATCTTTTTCAGGAGGTGATCTGTGGATTCTTTCAACCTCTATTTTGCCCCCTGGGTCTAAAACATCAGGGCAATTTTCCTTGAGAATTTCTTGAAAGGTGATTTCTTGTTTCTTTCTTTGATCATGGCTTTCAGGTAGTCCAATAATTTTAAAATTATCTTTCCTGGATCTATTTTCCAGGTCAGTGGTTTTTCCCATGAGATATTTCACATTGCCTTCTAATCTTTCATTTGTTTTGATCTGTTCAACAGAATCTTGATTTCTCATAAAGTCATTAGCTTCCATTTGCTCCAGTCTAACTCTGAAGGAATGAATCTCCTCAGTGAACTTTTGAGATTCTTTTTCCATCTGGCAAATTCGACTTTTTAAGGCATTCTTCTCCTCATTGCCCTTTTGGGCCTCCTTTGCCATTTGAGCTAGTCTATTTTTTAAGGTGTTTTTTTCCTCAGTCAGTCTGTTGACCCTCATTTCATACTTTTCCTGCATCCTTCTCATTTCTCTTTCCAATTTTTCCTCCACTTCTCTTATTTGATTTTTAAAGTCCTTCTTAAGGTCCTCTATGGCCTGCAACCTGCTCATGTTTTCCCCTGGGGCTTTTGGAGCAGGACTTCTGACCTCATAGTCCTTTTCCCGGTCTATGCCCTCAAAATAGGAGCCTAGGGTTGCATTTTTCTGTTTCCTTTGCCTTGGCATGTTGCCACTTAATTACTTGACTTTTGGGCTTGTTGCCACACTATATCTTTAAGGCCAGATAGCAGACTTTTCTTCCCAAACGTGTGGGGGGCAACTTCCGTTTCTGGCAAGCTGTAAACCCACCCACGACTTCCACCCTAGATCACAGTCCATATCCAGGGAGGTTAAAACAAGAGCGATTACCCCCCAAGACTGATTGCTGGATCTCCCTACAGTTCACAGGCCAGGAGCTGGAGCTGCCTCTGAAAACTACAAAATGGTGTGTCTCCTCAACGGCTTCTAGTCCCCGGGGAGGGAGCCGACGCGTTCCCCAAATACTGGTCTCAAAGTCCATAGCGCACTAAGCTCTTACTTTGTCCTAGGCATGTTGATAATTCTGGAGTCGCCATAGCTGCTGGTGTTCTGGGGTCTCTCCAGCTGGCTGCTGGCCCTGCCGCCCTGGGGCTAAAACCTTGGCTCACGGGGTCCTGGGCTCCTCTCGGCTCCCCATGCTCTGGGTGCTGAGCACTGGTGGCTCCTAGAGTGCTGCGCTGGTCCTTCCTGCAGGGCTGCTGGGCTGTCCTCAGTGGGAGGTTAGCTTCTCTGTGTCGTTCTGTGGGTGCTGGGGCTCCAGAAGTTGTTCATAGTCCCCTTTTACATAATTTGGAGGGAATCTGGGGGCAGAGTGGCTTGGATGAGCTGTTTCTACCCTGCCATCTTGGCTCTGCCCCTCAATGATCTTTTTAAAATATATATCACTTACATTACTTACATCATGTGGAGAAATAAATATCACAATTCCTTTAGGCCTTGATAGATAATCATAGAGCATCTCTGTGGCACAACAAAATGAACAAAGGGAACAGAATTATGTGACCAATCTATTAGTCTAAATTTAGCTAACCTGTCTGGTCTTCTGATAGATATACCATAATATTTACCTTAAAATGTTTTATGTTCTTTTGAAAAATGTTAGGGAGGGGATGGAGTCAAGATGGTGAATTAAAAGCAGAAACTTTTTTGCACTCCAACCACTTCCAATACATGTAAAAAAATGACTCTAAACAAATTTTGGAGCTACAGAACCCACAGAGTGACATAGAAAAACAAATCTCCTGCTGAAGGAAGCCTGGCAGGCCAATAGGAAGGGTCTATCACACTGGGCTGGGAGCTGAGCTCAGTCTCTCCTGAATGTCTCTGGTCCAGACTAGTGGCCCAGGCTGTCTGGAGCAAACTTCAGGTGAGTGAATCACTGGCAGCCGTGGTGGTTTCCAGACTTCTCAACCCATAAACACCAAATATAAAGTAAAAGATCAATAGGGAACTGGGTGAGATAAGAACTGGGTCTGGCCTCTGCCCTGGGGTGACAGAGGTGGTGACTGCATGGTGGCTGCAGCTGCTGCCATGTGGCTGCCTCTGGAGCTCCTGGCCTGCAGATCTTAGTGGGACAAAGGGATCATTCATAGGGTAATCACTCTTATTTGACCTGTTTGGATCTGGGTTACAGTCTTGGGTGGTAGTCCAGGGATGAGGAAAGCTAGCATGCCAGAGCTTGTGGTGGCTATAGAGAGGGCTCTGTCCTCATAGCTCCTCTATCAGCTCTGACAACAGCTGGGAAAACCCAAGCAATTTGGGACACATCTCACTCCATTCTGGAAGCAGAGTTCTATAGTGGCAAAAGGCTCAAAAGTCAAGTAATTGGCTAGCAAGATGAGCAAACAGAGGAAGCAGAATCAGACCATAGAATCTTTTTTTGTTGGGGGGGGGTGGGGACAAAGAGGATCAAAACATGGAACCAGAAAAAGACAACAAAGTAAAAAATCCTACATCAAAAGCTTGCAAGAAAAATATTAACTGGTCACAGGCCATTGAGAACCTCAAGAAAGAGTTTGAAAATCAAGTAAGAGAAGTAGAGGAAAATTATTGGACTACCTGAATGCCATCATCAAAAAAAGAGCCTAGAAATCATCCTTCAAGAAATTCTCAAGGAAAATTGCCCTGATGTTTTAGAACCAAACAGAAAAATAGAAATTGAAAGAATTCACCAGTCACTTCTTGAAAAAGATCCCCAAAAGAAAACTCCTAGGAATATTATAGCCAGGTTCTGGAGTTCCCAGGTCAAGGAGAAAATATTACAAGCAGTCAGGAAGAAACAATTTGAATACTGTGGAAATTTAATCAGGATAACACAAAATCTGGCAGCTTCTACACTGAGGGATCGGAAGGGCTTAGAATATAATACTTAGGAGGGCAAAGGAACTGGCATTAAAAAGAAGAATCACCTACACAGCAAAACTAAGTATAGTACTTCAGGGGAAAATATGGACATTCCATGAAATAGAGGACTTTCAAGCATTTTTTGATGAAAAAATCAGAGCTGAAGAGAAAATTTTGCTTTCAAATGTAAGAAGCAAGAGAAGCATGAAAAGGCAAACAAGGAAGAGAAATCATGAGGAAAATATTAAAGTTGAACTACTTAAATACCTACATGGAAAAACAATAAATATAACTCATGACACATTTTTGAATATGAGGATTGTTGAAGGCTGTGTGTGTGTGTGTATGGAGAGGATGGTGTATGTGTTTACCAATATATATGTGAGTGTGTATATATGTGTGTACACGTATACTTAGAGGATGCAGAATGATTTGAATAAGAAGGCATGATATATAAAAAAATTAAGAGGTGAAAAAGGAATATGTTGGAGGAAGGATCAAGGGATAGATAGAATAGAGTAGATTATCTCATATAAGAGACAAGAGAAAACTGTTATAATGGAGGGGAGGAGAGGGAAGGTGAAAGGGAATGAGTTAACTTTATCCTCATTGAACTAAGCTTAAGAAGGGAACAATATACACACTCAGTTGGGTATCTTACTTTATAGGAAAGCAGGGGGAACGGGAATAAGAGGGAGGATGATAGAAGGGAGGGCAGATCAGGGGAGAAGGTAATTAGAATCATGCACTTTTGAAAAGGGACAGGGTCAAAGGAGAAAATGGAATACATTGGGGTCAGGATAAGATGGTGGGAAATATAGTTAGTCTTTCAGAATAAAACTATTATGGAAACATGTTTGTAACTACACATGTACAACCAATATTGAATTGCTTGTCTTCCCAGGGGGATGGGTGAGGAGGGAAGAAGGGAAAGAATCGGGAAATCAAAGTTTTAAAAACAAATATTTAAAAAAAAAGTTTGTTTTTTAAATGCACAAGTGAAATAAGATATACAGGCACTTGGGTATAGAAATCCATCTTGCCCCACTAGAAAGTTAGGGGTGGGTGGGTGAGGATATAAAAGAGAACAGATTGGGGGAAGGGATATTCAGTAGGCTTGTTATTGGGATGGGGGTTAGTGGTGAGACAGGGAGAAAATTTGTAACTCAAAATCTTGTGGAAATGAATGTTCAAAACTAAAAGTAGATAAATAATTAAAAAAATAAAAAAAAAATCAGTGTTAGTGAACCCAGAATCCCCTCTGTGCCTGCATCCCTGAAATCCTGGAGAAAGCTATTTCATTAAAAGTATTGCAAAATATGGGGGGGGGGGTGGAGATCATACTACCTAATTAATTTTGCAAGAACAATTATATTTTAATCCCTAAATCTGGCAAATTGAAATTATTATCTAATTCTAGTTCTCCCATAGGAACAAATTTGCTTAATATTAAGCAAAATCCTAGCCAATAGAATGACATCAAAATAATTACTCACTATAAAAACAGAATGCAAAGTTACTAAACACAAGGGAAACCTAACTCAATATATTAACGAGAAAATAATTTAAATCCCATACATGTCATAATTCATTCTTGGAAGGCAATTAATAAAATTTAACATCTCTTGATTAGCTTTCTAAGATATTAGATACAAGGAATTTATTTTGTAATATTATAAATAATATATGCATAAACCAAAAATATAATTTAAATTACATTCTGCAGAGCAGTGGTGTCCTATTTAAAAGAAGAGTAAGCCAAGCATGCCCTCTACCTTTCCTCTTAATTAACTTAGTTCTAGAAATACTGGCAACAACAATTATTACATGTGAAATGAAATAAAAGCTGTAAATACAGGAATCGAAGAATTATTTTTTTTCTTTTGTGACATGACTGCACACTGAAAAACACAGGAAAATCCAGAAAAAAGTAGGAGGTCTATAAAATGAACACCCCAAATTTGAAAACACTCTTAAATAATAGTATTATACATCACTGTGTGCAATTTGATTCACAATCACAGTTTAACAAATCTACTTATTGAAATTGCTCATTTATACCATTGCATTATTCAAGGAATATTTAAAAACACAAATTGTAAAAATTAAGTAAAGGCATGGATAAATCAAGAGACACTTTTATACTATCTGGGAAGAATAAATATAATGAAGATGACAATACTCCATAAACTAAAATTTCATACTGTATTACTCTGATTGAGTTATGTTTTATTTTATGTGTTTCTCATGTTAAGTACATAGTTTATCCTATCCCATGCTTCTTATCTTATGAGATGTTTATATAAGTTATTTCTTATAGCCTGGAAACATTCTAAAATTGTTTATTACAAGAAATAGTTGGCAAGCATTTAGAAATGGAAGTAGTGATTACAAAGAGAAAGCATGCTTTCATTAGGGATACGTCATGCTAAATTAGCCTAATTTTTTTTTCAGACAAGATTCCTAAATTACTAGGTAAAAGGAATGTTGTAAATATAGTTTACTTAGATTTTTAGCTTTTGGTAAAGTATCACATACTTTTCTTGTGTAAAAGTTGGAGAAATATGGGTGTTATTAAAGATGTTATAATCAGATAGATTCATAACCAGTCAGATGGCAAGACTTAAGGTTTAGCTGTTAATGTTTCAATGACAACATGGTGAGAAACTTCCAGTGGAATAACCTAGGATGTATGCTTTGACTAATGTGATTTGATATTCATTTAAATGATTTGGATAAAGGCATCGGAAAATGCTTGTCAAATTTACCAATGACACAAAGTTAGGAAAGTTAATTAATATTAGTGATAATAGGTCAAGATCCAAAAATATTTGGAATAGATAGTTTAGATTAACTTAATGAGATGAAATTCAAGAAGAATTTATATAAAACTATCTTCTCTCCTCAGATAATTTACGTAGTCCATGTAATCAAACACTGGATTATACTTCACTGTTTCTGATTCTCTTTTCTGTTCTTTTAACCTATTTTTATAGTTTTAACCAACACTGAATGATTTTGATGACTGCAGTTATATAAGGTAGTTTGAGGTCTGAAAGTCTGAGTTCTAGTCCCCTTTCCTTTTTCCATTCATCCCTCTATATTCTGATCTTTTTTCCCAAATGAATTGCAGTATTATTTTAACAAGGTCTATATAGTGTCTCCTTAGTAATTTTATTACTATAGTATTAAAACTGTCCATTAATTTTGCAAATATTCTCATATTCACATTGGCATGGCTTAGCCATGAACATTGAATATTTCTCCATTTGTAGTTTTTTTTTTTTTTTTTTGCTCTTTGGGGGGGAGGAAGGCAGAGCAACTGGCTTAAGTGACTTGCCCAAGGTCACACAGTTAGTAAGTGTTAAATATCTGAGGCTGAATTTTAACTCACCTCCTCCTGACCCCAGGCCTGGTATTCTATTCACTGCATCACCTATCCACACTTATTTATGTCTTTCCTTGTTTCTTTAAGGAGCACTCTGTAATGTAACATGTTCAACTCATTTGGGTGCTTTAGTATATTGATCCCGAGATATTTATGCTTTGAGTAGTTATTTGGAATATTTCTTTCTATTTTTGTTTCTATGCTTTTGTTATTGTAGAAATGCTATTGGCTTTTGACGATTTATTTGTAGCTTGCAACTTGTTAAGTTTTAAATTGTTTGTTAGTATCTTTCCTAAATGATTCACTATGATATCCTGATCAAAGCATCATATTAATAAACAGGAATATTTTAACTTCTTTTTGTCCTCATGAATTTAATTTATTTCTCATTCAGTTTTATTGCTAGCATTTTAAGAAATGCATAAAATATTAGTGGGGAGAGCACAAATTTGTGCACCATATTTATGTAAAAGGTCCCAATACATTGTCTGTCTCTGGCTATTTGCTTTTGCTTTGAGATAAATTTTAATGATATTTTTAAAAGGCCTATATATTTATAATTTTAAAGAATTTTTTGTGAAAAAAAATACTTAACTTGGTTTAAAGCAATTTCTACATATGGTGAAATGGTCATGTGGTTTTGCATATTTGGACTTGAAAATGATTAATTTCCTGATATTGAATCATACTTAGCTCCACGGTATAAATCTCATTTATTCATAATGAATTCTTTATTGGATCAGTTGCTATAGTCTGTTTAGCAAGATTTTGTTTAAATTTTTGAAACAATATTTATTAATGATATTTGTCTATAATTATTTCTGTGTTTATCTTTCCATATTTTAGATACTGGGATTGTATTGCCTCATAAAATGATTCTGGTAAGGTGATTTCTTTTTCAATTTTTCAGAATAATTTGTGAATATAGGTAGTAGTTGTGCTAAAAAAAGTTTGATAGAATTCTTTTTTGAATCCATCAGGATAAGAAAATTTATTGTTTGTAAGTATCCCTAAAGGCAGATCTATTTCCTTTATTTAAATATCTATCTGATCTTCTGATAGTTTGAGTATTTTATATTTTTGAAGGTGCTACTTTATTTTCTTTATGTTCTCTGTTTTTAGCATATAATTTTACATAACATATAATGAATACTTTTTTACTTCTAGTTTTGTTGTGATTTCACTATGTTTATTTTCTTTTTTTATTAATTTGATTTCATGCTGTTTTCTTCATTTGAGTGTCTAAGAGTTTTTCAAGTACATAAATCTTTTCAAAGAACTACCATTTAGTTTTCTGCCTTTATAACTGCTCTTAGGTAATTGCCTATAGTTCTTTCAGTATAGTGCAGTTTCCGTTTTTATCCTTTTCTTTTACATTTCTGCTTTTGCTTTTTCAGAAAGTATATTTCAAACTCCTGCCTTTTTTGGATTAACTTCATACATAGACATTGTTTTGTTGTTGTTGTTTTCCCCATTTCCTCAGCTTAATTTTTTTGTTTGTCTTTAAAATAAGTTTCTTATAAACCACATACTTTTTATTTCTTATCCAATCTGTCATTCTTTTCTTTTTTGTTTTATTAGAGTATTTTACCTCATTCACATTTATTTTAAGATAGGCAAATTCATATTTTCATCTGTTTTTCATATTCCTTTTTGCAAGTTTTGTATCCCTGCTCTTTTTCTATAGATACAATACTACATTTCTTCAGTTAATTTCATTTAATTTTTTTAAAATAGTGCTCCATTCCTATTGACTCTCTAACCTTCACTCCAAATCCCACTCCCCCTTTTATTTTTTGCTCTGTTCCTCTTGGGGTTTTGTTTATTAGCGATTTCTTCTTTTCTTCTTTTACTTGGTTATTTAATTTTTTTCCCTGTCTTTTATTCTCAGTTAATTAAGCAGATTCCCTCATTCCTATCCTTTCTACAAACTGGTCCCATTTATTAGTTTTACACATTTCATTTATGTGCCCTTTTCCACAGAAGATTACTTGACTCTCTTCATTTTCCACTCTCTCTATCTACTCTAGACCCTTATTCTCTGATGATTGGCCCCTATAATTCTCTAATTTCTATTTGTTTTCCTCGTGAAATAAAAATGTCTGAAGCATACATTCTGGGCTTTCCAATCTAGGTTATTTCTATTATTACCTTTTGAAGCTTATTCCATGGAATCTATATTTCCATTGTGCTCACTCCCAGAACAATATCTATTCCTTCAGGTGTTAGAGAACACACATTGCAAAAAGGTAGAAAACACTCCTTGCTATGTGCACCAGTGATCTACCTCTCCTTGGTTATTTTCTTTAATCCATTTACCTTAAAATATCCTCCCTTACTACATACCCTGCCTTTTTCTAAGTACAAGTTACCATTAAAAATTCCAACTTCTCCCTCTCCCCTGGGTAGGAGAGGTGTTTTTTTGTCAGTTATCAAATGCTTCAAACCACATGCAGCACATGATTCTTATATCTCTTCACAGAACATTTGTCTTCATAAGATATTAATAAGTGGACTTCTTTAACCCCCAAAGTAAAGTTTCATTCTATTCCCCTCTTTAAAAACACTCTTCCTAATTGGGGAAAGAATTTTTACAACCTATGTCTCTGATAAAGGGCTCATTTCTAGAATATACAGAGAATTGAGTCAAATCTATAAGAATACAAGTCATTCCCCAATTGATAAATGCTCAAAGGATATGAACAGGCAGTTTTCAGAGGAAGAAATTAAAGATATCTATAAACATATGAAAAAATGCTCTAAATCACTATTGATCAGAGAAATGCAAATCAAAACAACTCTGAGATACCACATCTCACCAGTCAGATTGGCTACGATGACAAAACAGGAAAATGACAAATGCTGTAGAGGATGTGGACAAATTGTATCACTAATGCATTGCTGTGAGTTGTGAGAAGATCCAACCATTCTGGGGAGCAATTTGGAATTATGCTATAAATAATTTCATACTCTTTGACCCAGCAATACCACTTCTAGGATTATATACCAAAGAGATTATAGAAGTGGGAGGAAGACCCATATGTACAAAATTATTTATAGCAGCTGTTTTTGTGATGGCAAAGAATTGGAAATTAAAGGGGTGACCATCAATTGGGGAATGGCTGAACAAGTTTTGGTATATGAATGTAATGGAATACCATTATGCTATAAGAAATGAGGAGCAGATGGACTTCATATTTCCCTGGAGAGTTTATACAAACTGATGCTGAGTGAGAAGCATAGAGCCAGGAGAAATTTGTACACAACTACAGACACAACATATGTGTGACAACAAACTTTGATAGACTGAACTCTTCTCAGCAATTCAGGGTTATAAATCATCCCCAAAAGTCTCATGATGGAGAGAGATGTCTATATCTAGAGAAAGGTCTGAGTTTGAATCCAGATTGAAGCAAAGTACCTAAAGATTACCAACCACTGTCCTAGAGGAAGAATTTAGAATGCTCTAAGAAGTTCCTGATTTAGGGGACAGATCATAAAGAAAGCATATACTGACAAAAATTCATGGAATGTAACCTTGGCACTAGTGCAAATATATAAAATATCTCAAAACCCCTGAAATATTTAAGCACAAATCTATGTAAGTCTATGGTAATAGAACAGCATCTATGCTAATACATTGCCTAACAAAAGTCAGAATTGACCCCAAATGAAATTTCCTTTGTTTCGAGGAATCACTCTTCTGATTACTCTATTTCAAGTACATATTCACAGAGAGTATTGTAAAATGGAGACATTCATTGGTCATGAGGTTGGACCTCCTGACATTTCAGATCCCATTCAACTCAGGCTTTGCATTTCTATGATTCTATACTTCACTCCATTGAAATAAATTCTAGATGGATCAAAATGTTAAACTCTAAAAATCCATAAAAAGCTAGAAGAAATGAAATAGCATCTTCATTCCAGTTGCAGGGAGCAGATAAATTTCCTGTATATTGAAGAAATGACAGATATCAATAAAACAAGAAAGATGTGCTTAGATTTATAAAAACAATGAAACAGCTTTTGCCAATGAAATGAAATAACATAAATATCAAAAAGAAAGCTATGATATTGGGGAAAAGATAAATGGCAAACATATGTGACAAATGCTTAGAGAATACATAAAAAATACAAAAGAAATAAGGTGAATATCCATAGGCTACTGAATATATGGTTAAAAGAGATGAACCATTTTCTTGCATGTTCAGAAAAGCAGACAGGAAAATATCACATTAAAATACAGTCTTACCAACAATTAAAGAAGCACAACATTCCTTCAATAAATTGAAAAAGTCATTTAACAGTACACATATATAAAAATGATAAATCCCTCCAATCTCTCTGGACAGTGGGTAAATTCCAGTTATACATTATTGGTAGCACTGTAATTGATTTACTCTTTTTTTTGGAGACCAATTTGGCAATATTTGACAAGAGTTCTAAAATGGTTAGCAGAACCAAGGCAGTAATATACACAATGATAATATAAATGGAAAGAATCCTCCCTTCTAAGAAAAAATGGAATTGAATACTGGGTTATTATAGTGACCAATTTTGATCTTGGACAATGGATAAGGAAAAACTCTTTCTTTCCTTCTTTATAAAAATGAATGACTATGTATTACTAATATTTCCTGAACCAGAGCTGTTACGCATGTGGTCAATGGTCACAAATCCGACTATAATCCCAACTGCTCCCAAAGCAGATTAAAATTTAACTGGGAAATATTAAACAAAATAAATATAAGTACAAAAAACATTGATAATGTTAATGTATAGTTTTCTAAATCAATATGCAGCCTATAGGAATCCTTATTGTGGTAAATGCTCCCATTTCTGTTTGAATTTGATAATGCTAACATAAAATTCCTCCATAAAAATGAAGTTTCCACATCAGTTAATGTGATCTATTTTCATCACAATATTAATTAGCATTTATATAACACTTTGTTTTTCAAAAAACTTTACAAATATTACCTAATTTGACTCTGAGACAGAGCTGGATAATTTTGCTATTATCTCCATTTTTTTTTTCAGATGGGGTAACTGATGGGCTAGTACTCATAATTATTTAAAGCATTGCAAGTTAGAGAACCTCTGAGCTGAATCCAATAAAAAAGATGAGAACTAAGAAAAATGGATTTCCATATACATTTTAGCTCAATAAAAAATATACAAATCTAGTAGAAGTTGAGACCTATATGCACATAGAACCAAGGGAAACTAAGTGAAGACTTAGTACAAAATACTAAGTGAAGAAAATGACTCACAGAGGGTGGAGCCAAGATGGCAAACATAAATAGTAAAATTTCTAAGCTCCTCCCTGAATCCCATCAACTAAACTTTAAAAAGTGAATCAGAATGGATTTTGGAGTGACAGAATCGACTGGGAGAGAGAGTGTGGCAGAATCCAGCTCAGGAAAGTGCCCATGTGGATCTGGACAGGGGGAATATGGAGCAAGTGGGGGCTACAGCAGCTTGGTCTAGAGAGGGTCTACAGAAGAAAGAGAAGGAGCCCCATCTGGCTGACTCACCCATCCCAAGTGTGATTCGCAGCCCTCTCACCAGCATTTCACCACAGGACATGGGAGGAATCATTGGAGCTGGGTAAGAGAGGGCTCCAGGACCACAGCAGAGACAGCAGCTTTTCCTGGGGCTATCAGCCCCCAGCCTGGAAGTTCAGAAATCACCAGCCTGTCCTTCCAGGGGTCAGGATGACAAAGTAAACTCTGGCTGATCAGATTCCCCCTCCCTGACCTAGAAAACCTAAATATAAGTGATCCACCCAGAGTGAAATACTGAGATAGTGGAAATAGCCTCAGGCTTGGGAGTTATTGAGAAGGGTGTAACAGAGGCAGCAAGGAGTCTGCAGAGAAGAGGGGGAGGGGTCCCAACAAGCCATATCTCACCCGACCAACAAAAATCTGCCTGTGCAATAGCCCAGGGGCATAGAGGCAGAAATCTGAAGTGGCCAGAACAACCCTCCTCCACAGATTACTCCATGCCCCCCAGCATACCTCAGGGGTATCACTAAGACTCCTGGCCTTGGCCTCAAACTAAGGCATCCAGAGGCTACAGCATACAAAGTCAACAACCAGACCCTTTGCTAACAGCTTGAGAGATAGGAAATCACAATGGTAAGGAAGGAAGCTGAGAAGGAGAAGGGGAAGGCAAAGAAAATCAATCAGAGCATATTGTAGCAATCAAGAACAACCAAATTCAAAGGACAATGTGGACTCTATACTCAAACCTGAGAATACAGAAGGAAATATTAACTTGTCTCAAGACCAAAAACATACTTGGAGGAACTTAAGAAAGATTTTTAAGGCCAAATTAGGGAGGCAGAAGACAAATTTAAATCTACAGTGACCAAATAGGAAAAAAAAAGTTTCACTGAAGAAAACAAATCCTTAAAAAGTAAAATTAGTGAAGTAATTGGAGAAAACACCTCCCTAAAAAATTACTTTCAAAAACTAACCAACGACTATAATTTGCCAAAAATTAGAATCAGTAAAATTGAAACTCAGGACTCTCTTGATTGACTCATGCACCAAGAGTCAATCAAACAAAACATGAAGATTGAAAAATTGGAAGAAAGTGTAAAATATCTCACTGGAAAAACAACTGACCTAGAGAACAGATCCAGGATAGATAACTTAAGAATTATATGTCTACTAGAAAGCAAAGATGAAAAAGCAGCCTGGACAACATCCTACAAGAGATTGTCAAAGAAAAGTTCCCGAAAGTCCTGGAATCAGAAGATAAAATAGTAATCAAAAGAATTCACCAGTCTCCTCATGAAAGAGATCCCAAATTGAAAACTCCAAGAAATATAGTAGCCAAATTCCAGAATTACAAGATTAAGGAAAAAATTCTGCAAGCAGCCAAAAAGAAACAATTCAAATATCATGGAACTCCAGTCAGGATCATACAGAACCTAGCAGCTTCTATATTAAAAGACTGGAGGGGTTGGAACTTGATATTTCATAGGGTAAAATAGCTAGAACTGCAACCATGGATTAACTACCAAGAAAAACAGAGCATAACATTTCAGGCAAGGAGATGGTTGTTTAATGAAATAAGGGACTTCCAGACTTTCCTGACAAAAAACCCAGAACTCAATGGAAATTTTGATCTGCAATTACAAGACCCCAAAAAGACTTAACCATGTGAACAAGGAAAATAAACACTAACACATACATATATGCACACATGCACACTCATGCACACATGCACATAATTTGGAATGCAACAACAGCAAAATGTTCACATTCCTATATAAAAAAACTAATAACTCTCAATATTGAAATTTATATGATTATCATAACCTTTAAAAAAGGTTATATATATAGATACAGGATGTGGGTATGAATGAACTAATCAGAAGATAAAAAAAAAACACATTAAGGGTCAAAGGGACTGTAATGGGATAAAAGGAAAGAATGAGACAGAAAAAGCTAAAGTATGCCATTTGAAGAGGCATAAAAACCCAGTATAGTAGAGGGGAAGGAAAGAGGGAGAGGAACATAATTTGAACATTATTCTCATTGGTTCTGCTTCAAAGAGGGATCAACATAATCAGTTAATTTTAAGATTATAACTTGAAAAGACACAAAAATTCATTAAATAGAGGAAAAGGAGGGAGGGAGAGGATTACTGCATGAAATTTACTCTCATCAGTTGGGGTCAACTGGGGAATAACATACGCTGATAAGTATAAAAATCTATTTTGTCATATAGGCAGTAGGAGGGTAAGGGGGGATAAAAGTGGGGGGATTAGAAAGGAGGGAAGTGGAGAGTACAGTTGAAAAAGGGGGACACTGGGTGGGAACACTGAAGGAGGTGGTGGTCAAAGGGAAAGCTTTAAGGACGGTAAGGGAGAAGGAAGAAACAAAAACATAAACAGGGGAGGGAATATGATGGAGGGGAAGAGACAGATAGTCATCATTACTGTGAATGTGAATGGGATGAACTCTCCCATAAAACAGAGGTAGATAGTAGAATGGATTAAAAACCATAATCCTACAATATGCTGTCTACAAGAAAACACATTTAAAACAAAGGGTTACCCACAGGGTAAAGGTAAAAGGCTAGAGTAGAATATATTATGCCTCAGCTAAAGAAAAGAAAGTAGGTGTAGCAATCCTTATCTCACATAAAGCAAAAGCAAAAATAGATCTAATTAAAAGAGATAAGGAAGGAAACTATATCCTGCAAAAAGGCACCATCAAGAATGAAGGAATATCATTACTTAACATATATGCACCAAGTGGTATAGCATCCAAATTACTAGAGTTGAAGTTAAAGGAATTAGAAGAAGATATAGATAGCAAAACTATAACACTGGGGGACCTTAATCTCCCCATCTCTGAACTTGATAAATCTAACCTTAAAATAAAAAAGAAAAAAGTTAAGGAAACAAATAGAATTTTAGAGAGTCTAGAAATGATAGGTCTGTGGAGAAAAATAAATGGGGATATAAAGGAATGTACTTTCTTAGCAGTGCATGATACATGGTCAAAAATTGACCATGAATTAGGAGATAAAAAACTCATAATTCAGTGAAGAAAGGCAGAAATATTAAATGCATCATTCTCAAATCATGATGCAATAAAAATTATATGCAATAAAGGGCCATGGAACGATACACTAAGAATAATTGAAAATTAAACAATTTAATCCTAAAGAATGAGTAGGTCAAACAAGAAATTATAGAAACAATTAGCAATTTCATTCAAGAGAATGATAATAATAAGACAACATAAAATCTGTGGGATGCATTAAAGTCAGTTCTTAGGGGAAGTTTTATATACCTGAGTGCATACATGAATAAATTATAGAAGAGGGATGTCAATGAATTGGGCATGTAATTGAAGAACCTAGAGAAAGAACAAATTGATTGAACAAATCCCCAATTTATTACTAAATTAGAAATATTGAAAACCAAAGAAATAAAATTGAAATTAAGAAAACTACTGAATTAATGAGTAAAACTGAGCTAGTTTTCTGAAAAAAAAAATTGATAGACTCTTTGTCAATATGATATAAAAAAGAAAGAAGAAAGACAAGTTGTGAATATCAAAAATGAAAAGGTTGAATCTACCTCCAATGAAGAGGAAATAAAAACAATAATTAGGAATTATTTTTCCCAAATGTATGCACATAAATTTAACAATCTTATTGAAATGGATGAAAATTAAAAAAAAAAATACACGTTGCCCAGATTAACTGAAGAGGAAGCAAATTACCTAAATAACCCCATCTCAGAAAAAGAAATCAAACAAACCATCAGTGAACTCCCTAGGAAAAAATCTCCAGGGCTAGATGGATTTACTAGTGAATTCTATCAAACATTTAAGGAACAATTGATTCCAATACTCTACAAACTATTTGGAAAAATTAATAAAGAAGGAGTCCCACCAAATTCTTTATATGACAAAAATATGGTAATGATTCCTAAATCAGAAAGAGATAAAACAAAGAAAATTATAGACCAATTTCCCTCATGAATTTAGTTGCAAAAAATATAAATAAAATATTAACAAAAGACTTCAACAATTTATCACAAGAATAATACACTTTGATCAGGTAGGATTTATTCCAGAAATGCAAGGATGATGTAATATTAGGAAAAAAATCAGTATAATCGATCATGTACACAATGAATCTAGCAGAAACCAAAATGATTACCTCAATAGATGCAGAAAAGGCTTTTGACAAAGTACAGCATCCATTACTATTAAAAAATACTTGAAAGTATAGGAATAAATGGACCCTTCCTTAAAATATTAACTGGCATCTATTTAAAGCCATCACCAAGTATTATACTTGGTATAATAATGGGGAAAGTAAGAAGTATTACTAATAAGATCAGGGGTGAAACAAATGTATCCACTATCACCCCTCTTATTTACTCTGGTACTAGAAATGTTAGCAGTAGCAATTAGAGAAGAAAAAGAAATCAAAGGAATCAAATTAGACAAAGAAGAGATCAAGCTATCACTCTTTGCAGATGATATGATGATGTACTTGGAGAATCCTAAAGAATCAAGTAAAAAATTGCTTGAGACAATAATTAATTTTGGCAAAGTGGCAGGATATAAAATAAACCCACATAAATCTTGGCATTCCTGTATATCTCTAATGAAATTCAAAAGCAAGAGATATAAACAGAAATCCCATTTAAACTTACTGTAGACATTATAAAATATTTGCAAATCTACCTGCCAAAACAAACCCAAGACTTCTATGATCACAACTACCAAACACTTATCTCACATATAAAACCAGATCTAACTAATTTGAAAAATATCAATTGCTCATGGCTGGATCCAGCTAATATAATAAAAATGACAATTTTACCCAAATTAAATTTTAATTTTAGTGCCATACCAATACATTTACAAGGAAACTCCTTTATAGAGCTAGAAAAAATAGTAAGAAAATTTATATGGAAGAACAAATGGTCCAGAATATCAAGAGAATTAATGAAAAAAATGTTAGGGAAGGTGGACTAGCTATACCAGATTTTAATCTGTATTATAAAGCAGCAGTCATCAAAACTTCTTGGTACTGGCTGAGGAATAGAGTAGTGGATCAGTGGAATAGATTGGGCACATGAGACCCAGCAATTAATGACTATAGTAATCTATCAATAAACCCAAAGATGCCAGTTTTTTGGAATAAGAATGTACTATTCGACAAAAACTGCTAGGAAAACTGGAATATGATATGGCAGAAACTGGTCATAAATAATCTAACACCATATACCAAATTCAAGTCTAAATGGCTACATGAACTAGGCATAAAGGATGATACTGTAAGCAATCTCAGAAAGCAAGGAATAGTTAATCTGTCTGATTTGTGGAGAGGGAGAGACTTTGTGACCAAACAAGAATTAGAGAGCATTATAAAATGAAAAATGGATAATTTTGATTACATTAAATTGAAAAGCTTCTGTACAAAAAAGCTAATGTTACCAAGATTAAGAGATATGTGGGAAATTGGAATGAATTTTTACAACCTATGTCTCTGATAAAGGAGTCATTTCTAAAATATACATAGAATTGAGTCAAATCTATAAGAATACAAATCATTCCCCAATTGATAAGTGGTCAAATGATATAAACAAGCAGTTTTAAGAGAAAGAAATTAAAGATATCTTTAAGCATATTTAAAAATGCTCTAAATCACTATTGATTAGAGAAATGCAAATCAAAACAACTCTGAGGTACCACATGTCACCAATCAGATTGGCTAAGATGACAAAATAGGAAAACGACAAATGCTGGAGAGGATGTGGGCAAATTAGAAGACTAATGCATTGCAAGTGGAGTCATGAGAAGGTCCAACCATTCTGTAGGGCAATTTGGAATTATGCCCAAAGGGCTATAAATAATTTCATACCTTGGGGTAGAGTCAAGATGGTGGAGTTGAAACAGCAACTCCATGGACCTCCAGCCCACACCACTTCAAAATTATGTAAAAGGGGGACTATGAATGACCTCCGGCACTCTAGAACCCACAAAATAACACAGAGAAGCTAACCTCCCACTGAGGACAGGCTGGCAGCCCAGCAGGAAGTGGCCAGGGCATTCCTCTGGGAGCTGAGCTCAGGCCCTCATGAGTTGCAATTTTAGTCCCAGGGCAGCCAGACAAGCAGCCAACAGAAGGGACCCCAGAACACCAGTAGCTTTGGAGTTTCCAGAATAATCAATACATAGATGTCTAGGACAAAGTGAGAGGTCATTCCCCTATGGACTTTGGGACTGTTTGGGAGAATGCACCAGCTCCTTGCCCTGGTGGCAAGAAGCTGCTGAGGAGCCAGAACAGCTTGTGCCACATTGATGTGTTGCAGCTTCAGATCTTGGCCTTTGAATTGTATGAAGATCAGGTGATCAGTGTGAGGGGTAAACATTACTGCTTTACCCTTCTTGGATCTGGATTGTTGTCTGGGTGGAGGTCTTGGGGTGTGTAACCAACTTACCAGAGTGTGTGGAGGCTTCAAAGAGGCCACACAACTAATACCTCCAGAAGTTGAGGAAACCCCAATGTTTGGGATGGAAGTTCTCCTGGCTGGTGGCAAAGGCATACTGTGGCAACAAGCCCAAAAGTCAAGTAATTAAGTGGCAACATGCCTAGGCAAAGGAAATAAAATAAACATAAAAATGCTACATTAGACTCCTATATTCAGGGCAAAGAGGATCAAAGCGTGGAACAAGAGGAGGACTGTGAGGTCAGAACTCCTGCATCAAAAGCCCCAATGAAAATATGATAGGTTTATAGGGCTTAGAGGACCTTAACAAGCAGATAAGATAAGTGGCGGGGGGGGGAATTGGGAAGTGAAATTAGAAAGATGCAAGAAAAGTATAAAGTGAGAGTCAACAACCTGACTGAGGAAAATAATGCCTTAAAAAATATACTAACTCAAATGGAAAAAGAGGCTCAAAAAGCCAATGAGGGTAAGAATGCCTTAAAAAGCCGAATTTGCCAGATGCAAAATGAATCTCAAAACCTCACTGAGGAGAATAATTCCTTCAGAATTAGACTGGAGCAAATGGAAGCTGGTGACTTTATGAGAAATCAAGATGCTATCAAGCAGATCCAAACAAATGCAAGAATAGAAAGCAATGTGAAATATCTCATGGGAAAAACCACTGACCTGGAAAATAGATCCAGGAAAGATAATTTAAAAATTATTGGACTACCTGAAAGCCATGATCAAAGAAAGAACCTAGAAATCATCTTTAAAGAAATTCTCAAGGAAAATTGCCCAGATGTTTTAGAACCAGAGGGTAAAATAGAGGTTGAAAGAATCCACAGATCACCTCCTGCAAAAGATCCCAAAAGGCAAACTCCTAGGAATATTGTAGTCAGGTTTCAGAATTCCCAGATCAAGGAGAGAATATTGCAATCAGCTAGGAAGTAACAATTTCAATATTGTGGAAACACAATCTGGATAATACAGGATCTGGCAGCTTCTACACTGAGGGATAGAATGCCATGGAACATGATATTCCATGGGACAAAGAACCTTGGATTAAGACCAAGAATCACCTACCCAGCAAAACTATTTATCATGTTTCAGGGGAAAATTTGGTCATTCAGTGGAATAGAGGACTTTCAAGAATTCTTGAGGAAAAAACCAGAGTTGAATAGAAATTTGGCATTCAGATATAAGAATCAAGAAATGCTTGAGAAGGTAAAAAGGGAAAAGAAATCACTATGAACTTATCAAAGTTGAAATATTTACATTCCTACAGGGAAAAACAATAATTGTAACTGATGAATCTTTTCTCAGTAGGAAAATAGTTGAAGAAGGCTATATGGACATATGAATACATCTGTGAATGTGTGTATATATGTTTTCAGGTATATAGATAGAGGGCACAGGTTGAATTTAATAGGAAGGGATGATACTTAAAAGGTGAGGTTAAGAGGTGAGAGAGTAATGTGGTAAGGGGGAATGGGGAGAGACAATGGGGTGAACTGTCTTGTGTAGAGGAGGCAGGGAAAGGTGGTTGAAGGGGAAGGTAGATGCAGGGGAGGCAAGGAACAGGAAGGCAAAAAGGCAAAACATTATTCTCATTGAATTTGGATCAGGGAGAGAATGACATGCATACTAAATAGGATGTCCCACCCTACAGGAGAGGGCAGGAGGGAAATGGGGATAGGTGTTGGAGGGGAGGGTGGGCTGGGGGGGAGGGAAGTTGGAAGCACCCACTTTTGAAAAGGGACAGGATCAAGGTGGGGAGTGGACCAGGTGGAAGGTGGGATGCAAGGGAGGGAAATATAGTCAGTCTTTTGCAATATATCTACTATGGTAATGTTCTTGCATAGCTATATATGTACAGCATATACTGAGTTGCTTATCTTCCTTTTAAAATCAAATTTTTAAGAAAATATATAAATACTATGATTAATACTATTTTGCATATAACTGGGAGATAAGATGTGCAGGCAATGGGGCATGGGGATTCACCTTGCCCTACTGGAAAAGTCAAAGGGCGTATGGGAGAAGAGAAGGGAATGAACAGATTGGTTGAGGGGATATTTTGTATGACTATTATTCTGGGGTAGTGGGTAGGGGAAAAATGGCAAAAAAAAATTGTAACTCACAATCTGATGGAAATGAATGATGCAAACCAGAAGTTAATAAAGCATTTGGAAAACAATAATAATGATTTCATACCCTTTCACCCAGCAATACCACTTCTAGGGTTATATCCCAAAAAGATCATAGATGTGGGAGGAAGACCCATATGTACAAAAATATTTATAGTGGCTCTTTTTGTGGTGGCAAGGAGTTGGAAGTTAAGGGGGTGCCCATCAATTGGGGAATGGATGAACAAGTTGTAGTATATGAATGTAATGGAATACTATTATGCTATAAGAAATGAGGAGAAGATGGACTTCATATTTACCTGGAGAGCTTACACAAACTCCTGCTGAGTGAGAAGAGAAGAACCAGGAGAAATTTGTACACAATCACAGACACAACATATGTGTGATGACCAACTATGTTAGGCTGGTCTCTTCTCAGCAATGCAGTGATATAAGTCAATCCCAAATGACTTTCTTCCTCCTTCCTCATGAGGAAGAAAGATGTCTACATCCAGAGAAAAATTAGGAAGAACTGTTTTTGAATCCTGATTGAAGCAAACTACTTGATCTTTTTCTTTTTCTTGATTGGTTTTATTTCCTCTTTACTATTTTTCATTCCATTTGGTACAAACCACCTTTGTAACCTGACTAACCTCTAATGTGAAAGTATTTGCAGGTACTATAGTTGATTATATGCTGTCATTGGGGGGGAGGGTGGGTAGGGAGGGAAAGAAAATATGAAACTCAAGGAATTGTGGAATTGAATCTTGTAAACTGAAAGTAAACAAACAAATTAATAAAGACAAAAAAAAGATGAGAGCAAGAAGAAGGAAAGAAAAAGAAAATGACTCATAATAAGAATACTATCAATATAAGTAATCATAAATTATGAGATTCATAATTTTATTTAAGTTGAAAATATTAATATGAAATTTAAAAATGTTAAATTAGAAATAATAATAATCAGTCACTACCCTTGCTAGGTCCAATGTAGGATTTCCTTTACATGAAGCTATGCAGACTACCTAACTCCTAACATAGACAGAAAAAGGCAAAAGTAAATGGACAACAACAATGACAACACATTCTGCTGATCACCTCTCTTATGATCAGAAGAGTTTCCTTCTCTTTCTGAAGAGATTTGGAGGAATGAAGAAAAGAAGATGCAGGGAAGAAAGAAAGCTTCACTGCTTTATCCAAACTGATTGTAAAGAACAAAGTTATGAACTGAGGAGCAATATGCAGGAAAATGAGAGCTATTTCTGACAAATTTGCTTCAGATCCCATGATCTAGGTATCTGAAATGGTGAAAATGAAAATGAATTCATATAATCAAAAATATGATCATTGAAGAGGTGAGATGTGATGGATAGTCAGCTTGGAGGCAAGAAGAACAGGATTCAAGGTCAGCCTTTGATACTATTTTTCTGATTTAGAGCAAATCCTGTATATATAAATGCTAAACCTAGAATTTTAAGTTATTGAATGAATGGCTGATATACATAAGTGAAATGTGTTTGCACATTGAAAGTTTACCACATTATTCATGGGTCCATAGGTTTAGAGTTATTGGGACCCTTATAGGATAGTTAATCAACCTTCTTTATTTTATAGTTGAAGAATTTGAGACCCTATTAATTATTAAGTAAACTATTAAGTAACTGTTAAATAACCTCACTAAAACAATTAAGTAACCTCACTAAACTCACAGAGGAATGAAGTACTGAGGAATGAAGCTCTCAGTACAGAGCCATTGCCCTTTCCATTGTACAATGATGAAATTATAAATCAATATAAAAACCATAGATATAAAAGAAAATATTAAATAATTTAGTATACTCTGCCTTTAAAACATTTGTCCTATTCATTATTTCTCCCTCCTATGTCAAAATAAAAGGAGTGTGTTTGAATGTGGTATGTAATTACTAAATGTTTTATTATACACTTAGTAAGTATTTTGAAAAACAATACCTCCACCTTTGACTATTTGTTTACTTGACTAAGGAACCTTACATGCAACTTCATTTTTTTTCTGTTAATGCACAAGTTGTATTTTCCTTTTTTCAAGCTGTTATTCCTAATATTCCTAAATAAATTCCTACCTCTCTCTAAGGTTATTACTTTTCAATTATTTACAGACTGGTTTTCTTACTCCTCTCTATTTTATATATCTAGGTTTTCTTTATAACACATTGCCTTAATAATTTTTCAGTGCTTCTTTGGGTTACTTCTGTTTTATCAATGATAATTTTGCAAAATAACTGTGCCAAACCATATTCTTTTAAGGCTTCCTGATTCCCTCCTACTCTGAGTGGATTTAATTATTATGCCCCTAAGAAAGCTTTCCTCTTTTCCTTAAATTTCCTTAGTTGAGGAAACAATTTTGGCTTTGTTCTACGTTAGTGGTGAGTGTTCTCAGGCATTCCAGTGGTTTTCTTTTCAATTAAATCTGCATACATGATCTGAATGCACAAGACTTTTATTAAACTTTAAGCACCTATTATCTGTGTGGTCTTGGACTCAACCTCTCTGGGTCTCAGCTTCCTCATCTGTAAGAAGCAGATAACAAATCCAATAATATGTTTTGAGGAATTTTTGAGGAAAAATTTTATTGATTTTAAAATGCTTTAGAAAATTGAATTGTTGAGGGCGGAGCCAAGATGGCGGAGTAGAAACAGCTCTTCCAAGCCTCTCTGCCCCCAGATTCCCCACAAACTATGTAAAAAAGGACTCTGAACAACTTCTGGAGCCCCAGCACCCAAAGAACGACACAGAGAAGCTAACCTCCCGCTGAGGACAGCCCAGCAGCCCTGCAGGAAGGACCAGATTTCAGAGTTCTGATGATGAAAGTCTTGTTGGTGATAAAGAAATCAGTGGTAGGATCATCATTATGTAACTGAGTAAAGTAATGATGAAGATCTTAGGATTTGTGCAGGATGATGCACTGGGGATTAAAAGCGTTTGAAAAGTCACCAGAATGTAAGATAAAGCACTTTAGGATTTTCTGGAAACAGCCATTTTTTTGTGACTTCCAGGAGATGGAAGGAGCAATGAGATCATGAGGTCTAAGATGAAGAAGAATCTGTCAAAAATAGAAGGTGGTTTCTACAGGGTACAAATAAATAAGACATTAGAGTTTGGTGATATGATATCAGAAATGATAGGGCTGACCCAAATGGCTCTAGGAAATGACGTCTTTGGTCAGGGAAGGGCACCTTGGTCTATAAAGTCAATGGCTTATATTCACCATGTTTCTGAATGAAACAATAGGGCGTTAGATTCCACACCTTTTCTAGTTGAAATGGTAATATAATGAAATAATATTAAATGAGGACCACCTGAGTAGGATGTCCATGAATTTAATGTTTGGTTGACTTATTATGAGGGACATCTCAGAAGGCATCAGAATTCTATGTCCTGAGAAGCATTTGAACAATATCTTGCTCCAGAATTAAGTATTCTTTTCTTTTGTAAGGATCAAATTGTCTAAAAAATTCATCCAAATGTAGTCCTATGAACTTTATATAAGATGATGAGCTATCTCTTAATGCTCTGCTAGCATTTTTAGGATAACCAAAGATAAAAGAAAAATATTTAATTTAAAGCAGTGGTAATGTAAGTTAACACTTTTTCAATATGAAATATGTCTTTTATCAAGCTGTCTTGATTTTATTATCTTAAGTATATGATATCAGATGATTAAATACTAACCATCTAGATTGTACCTAAAAGCCATGCTATGATGAACAGACTGCTACATTTATTTTGTTACAGAGGTTTTCTATGGAAATATATCACAGCAAACTGCCTGCTATCACTATAATCACTCCTGAATTTCTAGGTGATTCTACCTACTGGCCTCCACAACTTAGGTAGTTTGCTTTATCCTTGCTTGTAAATTTTCCCAACAACAAAAATCCTTTGAGGTAGCTTTTTCATGAAGGGTAAAAGAAAAAAAAATTCTTAAACAATATGAGTAGGATTTTTAAGGAGACAAACTATACACTCAGTGACAGGGTAGACACAGATCTCGGTATTGTCCATGTTACGACATAATCTGTTAATTAATCATCATATAATTTCAGAACTGCCAGATGAAATAATATGGTTGAATTATATATAAGAAGTATACACAAAGAACCCCTAACTTATAAGTATGTTGCATTACAAAAATAATTTATTCTAAAATGGTTATTTATTTTAAGTATTTCCCATTGAAAAAATATAAATGATGATTATAAACCTATCTCAGAAGATTTTCAAAAAGCCAATTTTATTTATTATATATCTGTAATCCTTCACTGAAGTAATTTTGAACTACCTCATCATGGCATAATGGTAACTCAAATATCATGATAGCAGAATACAATTGCCAACAGGTGAATGTGAAAGGCCATGACTCTGGACCTGAGAAGACAAGGAGACAGTTACTTTTTAAATGTTTCCTGTTAAGGCAGTAACAAACTTTATGGAGACTTAGACATTTGAGTGTATGAGTGGTTTTCTATCTCTCTCACCCCCCATCACAACTTTCTCTCAGAGATTATTTTTCACTGATATATTATAATGCTGTGTTTATATATTATATAATATATGATGTATTAAAATGCTCTGTTTATATATTATATAATGTATTACATGATACATTATAATGCTATTGGCATATTTTCTCTCCCATTAAAATGTGAGGTCCTGGAGGGCAGGGTCAGTCTTTGTCTTTCTTCATAATTCTAGTATTATTTAATCATGGTACTTGTTTAATACATGCTTGTTGAAAGACTGCCTACCTATGTGGAGTGAGGAAATTGAGTATGAAATGAAAAAAATGGATTCTGACATACAGTATGAACTCCCATTACTGAAACTATTGTGATGATTAGATCATGTTGGGGGCAAAGTTAATAAACAAACAAACAAACATTTGAACATATTTTATCCTACCTTTGAAAAAATGACGAGCAATTTCAATCAATGAAATAGCTATTTGAAAACCATGACTACATCTATACTTAAGTTAAAAATAGACTTCTAATTTTGTTGTTGCAAACTGGCTTTTAAGGAAGTGTCACAATGATTCAAAATCATATAACCTATGTTCTGTGCTTATGTAAGTTTTGCTGACCATGGATCAGGACTTGCTAAATTTATCTTTTAAAAATGTCAGATAAGGAAATAAAAACCTCAGTATGCAGATTTAAAATCAAATTTGGAAATTTTAATTATCCTTAGAATTTAAAGATCTTTTAGTAAATTCTAAATATGACCTGTGGTTTTAGTAAATTATATAAGAAATATACATTTTTCTTTTAAACATTAATATGATATAACCTCATTTTATATTTGAGTGTATTAGGGACATAAGGAGTCTTAATTTTCAAGAATATCAGATATATAGAGAAGATAAATATTGAATGGAGTTAGAAGGGAACAAAAACATATGATGATTATTAGCCTCACAAATGTGAGATCCATATTCCAAGGGACAGATAGGTTCCAAGTAGTATGAGTAATGAATACCTGAATTAGAAGTATTATTTGAATTTGTACCACAGATTTCCATTGGGCTAGAATCAGTAACCATAAGTAATCTTATCTACATAATTACAATTTCAAATAGTACACATTTGAATATATGCAATCACTTTAGGTGATTTATTATTTATATTCATTGGAATCAGATCCTTTGGATATATGATAGGATACTCTCAAAACATTAAATATGCTAAATATATATTTACACAAAATAATACCCTCACTCTTGAGATTTCAGTGGATTCAGCCATATTCAGGATGATACGATACAGTTGTCTTCAAGTAACAAAATGACTTTGATGTGGAAGGAAGGTAAATTTTATCATTTTGGTCCCAGAGGAAAGAATCAAGAGCAAGGTGTAGAAGTTTCCATAAGCACATGTATACATGATATTAGAAAATAAAAGCAAATGTTTCCTCACCATAAGAGATATATAGGAAGGCAATAAACTACCTCAAACATAGTGGTCTTTCCTTACTTGGAGTTTCTCTGGGACAGATAGGACTACCAATAATTGAGCATGTTATGTAAGAGTTTCCTACTTGGAGGTGCATTGGAGGATCCCTCGTGCTGTGCAGGTTCCTTCTAGATCTGAAATTCCATGATTCTGATTTAAATTCAGAAGGAACAAAAATACTATAAAAATACAGACAATAGTTATTTCCTGAATGTGTGTCAAATCCTTAGAGATACAGGATTATTCATAAAGATATATTACATTATTTACTGAATCTATATCAAACAGGACAAAAGGATGCTTTGACAAGGTCTCCTTAGTATTCCTTCCTAATTTAGTTCATTTCTGTAGAGAGTTTATTTTCATAGCCTTCTGTTGACTAGTGCATTTTCTTTTTATCACACATCAGTACACAGCATTTTAATAATCTGTCCTAAGGTTGTTAGTGCATTTTCCAATGTTGCTGGACCAATTTTCATTACAAACACACATGGTCTTGCAAGCAATAAAGAGAAACCCAATATTTTTAGTGACATTAATTGCCATGGTTACCTCACTTTGGAAAATAGAAGTACAAATCATGTGACTAAGCTAAAAAAGAATCTACTGGGATATGTTCCTTTTTGATTCTATAATGTATTTTAAAGACTGTATTTGCATTTTATGTTAGAAATATACTTGTGCTGAATCTCTTGGATGCCAAAGTACAAAGTCTTGGAAAAATCTCAATCTTACTCTTATGAACACAGTGAAACAGATTTTATAAGCATATATATATATATATATATATATATATATATATATATATATAAATATATATATATATATGCACACACACACACATATATAATATCAGGGGAAATAATTATATTTTAGAGGTAATAGCTGTATTTCAATCTTATTCCTTCTATTTCATGCTCTACCTGCAGACATATATAAGCTCCATTTGCTCAACTTTCAATCATAGTAAATCTTCCCTATCAGTGATTAAGCTGCTTTCTAGAAATAAATTGCTTATGATTTAGAGAATTAGAGCCCTTCACAATTCTATTCAGAAAGTTAAGGAGACTAGGGCACAGGACATGTGCTAGTGAATTCATTTCCAAAAGATAAAAAATTTGTATATAAGAAGTAGATTATAAATCATTAAAATATATGTAAACAAAGAAATTTTTTCAAGGTAACAATATATTTTATTTCACATATATTTAAGGAACGATATGCTTTTCTTAATTACTTTTAAAATTTACTAATCATTTTAAAAAGACAATTCAGCATGCTCCTCTTTCTTTTTTCTTTTTTTTTTGTTTCCACGTAAGCCCAATTTATTTCCTGCTCAGATTCTTTTTTAAAATTTTTTTTATTTAAACAAATGCTTTATTAACTCCTGTTTTACATCATTCATTTCTGCCAGATTTTGAGTTACAATTTTTTTCCCCAGTTTTTGCCTTACCCACCCTCCCAGAATAGAAGTCCCACAAGATATCGCTTCCTCCATCCTGCTATCTCCCATATCTTCTCCCTTACCCCCTTCAACTTTTCCATTAGAGCAAGGTGAATCTCTGTGCCCTGCTGCCTGTACATCTTATCTCCCAATTACATGCAAAGGAGTATTAATAATAGTTTTTATATATATTTGAAACATTTAATTTTTTTTTAAAGCAATTGGGGTTAAGTAACTTGCTCAAGGTTACAAGGCTAGTCATTATTTGTGTGTGGGTGCTCATTTTCTGAGGCCGGATCTGATCTCGGGTCATCCAAACTCCGAGGCCAGCGCTCTTACTCACTGCGCCACCTAGCCGCCCCTTTAGGGCAATTGGGGTTAAGTAACTTGCCCAAGGTTACTCGGCTAGGTTTTTGTGTGTGTGGATTAAGTGTCAGAGGCTGGCTCCGAACTCAGGTCCTTCTGATTCCAGGGCCAGCGCTCTATTCACTGCGCCACCTAGCCGCCCCTGAAACATTTAATTTTAAGACTTCAAATTTCAGATCCATTCCCTTCCTCCCTTGTTGCCCATTCCCTCTGGGAAGATAAGTAATTCAGTATGTGTTGTATATGTATAGCTATGCAAAATATTACCAAAGTAGATATATTGTACAAGGCTGCTTATAATTCCCTGCCACCCATCCCACCTGCCACCTGGTCCATTCCCTACTTGATCCTGTCCCTCTTCAATAGTGGGTACTTCCAACCTCCCCTCCCTTCAAGAATGCCCTCCCATCCATCCCCCCCCATCCCCCTTCCCCCTCTTCTGCTGCAGGTTGAGATATCCCATTTAGTATGTATGTCATTCTCTCCCTGAACCAAATTCAATGAGAATGTGGTTTTTCCTTTTTGCCTTCCTATTCTTCCCCTCCTCTGCAGCCACTTCCCCTTGCGTCTTCTACATGAGATAGTTTACCCTACCCTGTCTCTCCCTGTCTCCTCTTGCCACTTTCCTCTCTCACCTCATAATTTCACCCCTTAGGTATCATCCCTTCCCAACAAATTCAACGTATGCCCTCTATCCATGTATAACTGTAAACATATATACATACATTCACATATGTATTCATGTGACCATATAACCTTCTTCCATTATTTTCATACTGAGACAAGTTTCATCAGTCAAAGTTATTGTTTTTCCATGTAGGAATGTAAATATTTTAACTTTGATAAGTTCCTTTTGATTTCTTTGCCCTAATTACTTTCTCAGGCATCTCTTGCTTCTTTTGTCTGGATGTCAAATTTTCTATTCAATTCTGGTTTTTTCCTCAAGAATGCTTGAAAGTCCTCTATTCCACTGAATGACCATATTATCCCCTGAAGCAAAATACTCAGTTTTTCTGGGTAGGTGACCCTTGGCTTCAGCTCTTTTGCCCTCTGGAATATAATATTCCATGCCCTTCAATCCCTCAGTGTAGAAGCTGCCAGGTCCTGTGCTATTCTAATTGTGTTTCCACAATATTGAAATTGTTTCTTCCTGGCTGCTTGTAGTATTTTCTCCTTGATCTGGGGATTCTGGAACCTGGCTATAATATTCCTGGGAGTTTTCGTTTTGGGATCTTTTTCAGGAGGTGTTTGGTAGATTCTTTCAACCTCTATTTTGCCCTCTGGTTCTAAAACACCAGGGCAATTTTCCTTAAGAATTTCTTGAAGTTGATTTTTAGGTTCTTTCTTTTATCATGGCTTTCAGGTAGTCCAATAATTTTTAAATTGTCTCTCCTGGATGTATTTTCCAGGTCAGTGGTTTTTCCCATGTGATATTTCACATTGCCTTCTATTCTTTCATTTGTTTGGATCTGTTTAACAGCATCTTGATTTCTCATAAAGTCATTAGCTTCCATTTGCTCCAGTCTAACTCTGAAGGAATGAATCTCTTTACTGAGCTTTTGAGATTCTTTTTCCATCTGGCAAATTTGGCTTTTTAAGGCATTCTTCTCCTCATTGCCCTTTTGAGCTTCCTTTACCATTTGAGTTAGTCTGTTTTTTAGGGTGTTATTTTCCTCAGTCAGGCTGTTGACTCTTATTTCATACTTTTCCTGTATCCTTCTCCTTTATCTTCCCAATTTTTCCTCCACTTCTCTTATTTGATTTTTAAAGTCCTTCTTAAGGTCCTCTATGGCCTATAACCCGCTCATATTTTCCTTTGGGGCTTTTGGAGCAGGATTTCTGACCCCGAAGTCCTCCTCCTGTTCTATGCTTCGATTCTCTTCCCCCCAAAATAGGAGTCTAATGTTGCATTTTTCTGTTTATTTTGTTTCCTTTGCCTCAGCATGTTGTCACTTTATTACTTGACTTTTGGGCTTGTTGCCACAGTAGGACTCTGCCACCATACAGGGGAGCTTCTGTCCCAATATTAGGGTATTCACAACTTCTGGTTCTGTCAAGCTGGATACCCACCCCACGACCTCCACCCCAGACCACAATCCAGATCCAGAGAGGTTAAAGCAAGAGCGATTACTGCCCAAGACTGATAGCTAGATCTCCCTACAGTTTGTAGGTCAGGAGCTGGAGCTGCCACTGAAATTGCAAAATGGCATTTCAACTCAGCGGCTTTTAGCCCCTAGGGGAAAAAGCCGACACTTTCCCCAAATACTGGTCCCAAGGTCCATAGGGCACTAACCTCTCACTTTGTTCTAGGCATGTCTATGTTGATAATTCTGGAATCGCCACAACTTTTTGGTGTTCTGGGGTCCCTCTAGCTGGCTGCTGGCCCGACCAACCTGGGGCTAAAACCCCGGCTCATGGGCACCTGGGCTCAGCTCTCTGGCACGCTGGGCTGAGGGCTCCCAGAGCACTGCACTGGCCCTTCCTGCAGGGCTGCTGGGCTGTCCTCAGCAGGAGGTTAGCTTCTCTGTGTTCTGTCGTGCTGGGGCTTGAGAAGTTGTTCAGAGTTCCCTTTTATATGGTTTGGAAGTAATCTGGGGGGAGAGCACCTTGGAAGTGTTGTTTCTACTTCGCCATCTTGTCTCTGCCCCTCCGATTTTCACGTATTCTTGATGAAAAAACAGGAGTTGAATAGAAAATTTGACATTCAAATGCAAGAAGCAAGAGAAGCATGAAAAGGTAAACAGGGAAAAGATATCATAAGGAACTTATCAAAGTTGAACTATTTACATTCCTACATGGAAGAAATGATAATTGTATCTCATAAAATTTTTCTCAATATGAGGATAGCTGAAAAGAATATATATGCATATATGTATACATGTATATATATACATATATATGTGAGTATATATATACATACATATATATGTATATATATATATATATATATATATATATATATATATATATATATATATAGGGGGTGTATGTGAATATAAATAAGACACAGGATGCCTTCCTGTGTTCACTCACTGGGCTGCCTGAAAGTAATGTAATGAAAAAATAAAAATATCCTGGACAATACATTTTAAGAAATTGCACTGGTGTACTACCCAAACTATCTTAAAACAAAAGGCAAAAAAGAAATTGAAAAAATATACCAGGAAACTCCTTGAAAAACCTGAAATGAAATCTGCCACTAATATTGTAGCAAAAACCCACAGATATACAGTCAAGGAAAATATACTGGAATTAGACAGAAATAATTTAAATAATTTGAAACGAAAATAAGAATTACTCAGCATTTAGCAGCACAAATACAAAGATTAGAGGGCAGGGGCAGAGCCAAGATGGTGCAGAAATTCCATGACCTCCCCCCACAATCACCTCAAATACCTATAAAATATGACTCTAAACAAATTTTAGAGCTACAGAATGCACAAAATGGCAGAGAAAAACAAATCTCCCACTGAAGACAGCCTTGCAGGCTGACAGGAAGGGTTCATCACATCTCTTGGAGATGAGCCTAGTCCCTTGTGAGCCATGTGGATTTGGCCCCAGGGAGGCATTGGCAGCCAGAGCAGGCTTCAGGAGAGTGAATCACCAGCAGCTGTGGCAGTTTCCAGACTTTCAACCCATAAATGCCAAAAATAAAGTAAAAGGTCAGTCAGGAACTCTGTTGGAAAGGAAGGGCATTGTCCAGCCCCTGTTTCTCGGGTGAGAAGAGGAGGAGATGCAGAGGCTGCAGCATCTGCCACATGGGTGCCTAAGGAGCTCCTGGCCTGCAGATAATAAGGGGACCAAGTGACCATTCAGAAGGTAATCACTCTTTCTTTGACCTGCCTGGATCTGGGTCACTTTCTTGTGTGGTGGTCCTGGCGTGAGGAATGCCAGTTTGCAAGTGTGATGCCTGTAGAGAGGGTGCCCTCCTCATACCTCTGACAACATTTGTGAAAACCTCAGCAATTTGAAAGCTCCCCTCTCTGGAAACAGAGTTCTACCATGGCGAAGAGCTTGAAAATCAAGTAATTGACTAGCAATATGAGCAAGCAAAGGAAACAGAAAGAGACCATAGAATCCTTTTATGGGGACAAAAATGATCAAATCATGGAATGGGAAGTGGAAGATGATGAAGTAAGAACTCCTGCATCAAAAGCTTCCATGAAAAATATGAATAGGTCACAGGCCATGGAGGAGCTCAAGAAGGATTTTCAAAATCAAGTAAGAGAAGTGGAGGAAAACCTGGAAACAGAAATGAAAATGATGCAAGAAAATCATGAAAAGAGAGTAAACAAACAAAAAAAATAGACAAAATCAAATGGCAAATGAGGCCAAAATAAGCCAATAAGGAAAAGAATGCCTCAAAAAGCCCAATTTGCCTGATGGAAAAAGGAATTTGAAAAAGTAACTGAAGAGAATGATTCCTTCAAAATTAGAATGAAGAAAAAAATGGAAGCTAATGACTTTATGAGAAATCAAGTTATGATAAAACAGATCCAAACAAATGAAAAAAAAATAGTAGGCAATGTGAAATATCTCATTGGAAAAACCACTGACCTGGCAAATAGATCCAGTAGAGATAATTTAAAAATTATTGAGCTACCTGAAAGCCATGATCAAAAAAAAAAAGAACCTAGAAACTATCCTTCAAGAAATTCTCAGGGAAAATTGCCTGATATTTTAGAACAAGAGGGGAAAATAGAAATGGAAAGAATTCATCAGTCTTATATAGGAGTGTATATGTGTGTATAAATACATATGTGAGTGTGTGTATATATGTGTACAGGTGTACATAGACAGAGGGCACAGGATCAGTTGCATAGGAAGGGATGATATCTAAAAAATAAAATTAAGAGGTGAGAGACCAATATAATGAGAGGAAATAGGGAGAGATAGAATAGGGTACATTATTTGATATAAAAGAGGCAAAAGAAAACTGTTACAATGGAGGGGAAGAACAGGTAGGTGAAAGGGAATGGGTCAACCTTACTCTCATTGAATTTGGCTTGAGGAATGAATAATATATACACTAAATTGGGTATCTTACCCTACAGAAAAGAACAGGGGAAGGGGATAAGAGGCCAAATTATAGAAGGGAGTGGAGATTGGTGGGGACGCTAGTTAGAAGCACACATTTTTGAAAAGGGACAGGATCAAAGTAGTAAATAGAATAAATGGGGTACATGATAGGATGGAGGGAAATATAGTTGGTCTTTCACAATATAATTAATATAGAAACATTTTGCATAACTACACACATATAACCTATATTGAATGACTTTTTCTCCCAGTAGGGGTGGGTGGTGAGGGAAGAAAGGAAAGAATCTGGAAATCAAAGTTTTAAAATCAAATGTTACACACACACACACACACACACACACACACACACACACACATACACACACACGTGTGTGTGTGTATTACATGCAACTGGAAAGTAAGATATATGGGCACTGGGGTATAGAACTCCAACTTGCCCTACTAGAAAGTCAGAGGGGTAATGGGGGAGAATATAAGAGAGATCAGATTGGGAGAAAGGGTATTCAGTAGGATCACTATTTGGGGGTAGGGGTAGGTCAATGATGGGGTGAAAATTTGTAACTCAAAATCTTGTGGAAATGAATGTTGAAAACTAAAATGAACAAATAAAATAATAAAAAGAACAAAGTAACAACAACAACAACAAAAAAACAAAACAAAAGAGTAGAGGGCTAGAATTTTTATATTCCAGAATGAAAAGGAGAGGGAATTATAACCAAGAAAAAACAGTATTGTATAACTGAGTTTAAAATTATAGTGGAAAATGAATATTTAAAGGAGTAAAGGAATTTCAGGCATTCCTATTGAAATGCCTCAAATGAAGAGAAAATTTGATATTTAAACTCAAGTCTCAAGAGAATCATAAAAAGTTAAGCATGACAGAGAAATCATCAAGGTCTAAATTAGATTAAATTTCTTATATGTTTATATTGGAATATGATAAGTGCAATCCCAAGGAATTTTATTACTAGCACTTGTAGATGGAGTCTACGTAGAGAGAATGTCTTGTTGAGATTCTATTTTGTTCAAATGATTTCAAAAATGGAATAGAAAGTTGAGAAAGAGAGCATCATTGGGAGAGGAAGGAAGAGGAAGAATTGGGATTATTTAGCATAAATTAAGAGCACAAGAAGGAGTTCATACAATGTAAGGGAGGATAAGCTGAGGGAGTAATGAGCATTTGAACTTCACTTTTGTCTCAACTGGCTCAAGGCGGGAAGAACAATCATACTAAGAGTTGTGTACAGCAATTTATCTTATCCAGCAGGAAAGTAGTAGGGAGAGTAACTAAGAGAAAAGGCAGCATGGCATAAATGGTAGATTAAGGAAAGCAATGGTCAGAAATAATGCAGACTTTAGACAAAAAAATGGTGTATAAGATAAATATTAGTATTAGAGATTAAGATGGAAGGAAAGAAACAATGAATAATTACAACTGTGAATGGTAATGATATGAACTCAAACATAAAATGTAAACAGATAATAGACTGGATTAGAAACCAGAATCTAATGATGTGTTTACACGAAGCACATATGAAAAAGAAAAATAAACCTAAATAGTTAAAATAAGTGACTGGAGCAGAATCTTTTATGTTTCAGTTTAAATTAAATAGATAGGTAGATAGATAGATAGATAAAGGGAAGAGTAGCAATCATGATATCAGACAAAGTAAGAGGCAAAGTAGACATAATTCAAAAACATAAGTAATGAAATTCATTTCACTAAATGTACAATAGACAATAAATTAATTTTAATATTTAATATATGGATAAAATCATATGGCTACTAAACTTTTAAAGGAAATGGTATAGAATTTGCAAGAGTAAGTAGTCATTGAAACTATCCTAGTAAGTTAACTAGATACACTTCACCTAAAAAACAAAACAGAACAAAAAAGAAATTAAAAAGACAGAATTTTATGGGACAGCTAGTAGGCAGAGTGAATAGAGCACCGTTCCTGGAGTCAGGAGGACCTCAGGTCAAATTCCGGCATCAGACACTTAACACAAAAACTATCCATGTGACTTTGGGCAAGTCACTTTACCTCAACTGCTCTCTAAAAAAGCAAAAAAAAAAAAAAGATAGAATTTTAGAAGAGTTTATATAAGATAGATGCCTGGAAAATATTGAATGGAAGTAGAAGGGAATATGCATATTTTTCTGCGGTATCTAATATCTTCAAAAAATTCCCCATGTAGTAGGGCATAAAAATCCCACAAAAATGAAGGAAAAAAAAAGAAATATTAAATAAATGTTCTTCAGACCAAATAAAAATAAAATTTATATTTAATAAAAGGTTTTTTCCCCACAGATTAAAATTAATTGAAAATTAATAACCTAAGATTAAGAAACAAGTTCATCAAAAATAAATCATAGAAACAATAATTCATATAAAATAGTGGCAAAAGTAATACGATATGCCAAAATTATTGGGATAAAGTCAAAGCAGTACTTAAGGAGATATTTATATCTCTAAGTGCTTATTAAAAAAAATCAGAAAAAAATAAGATCAACAAAATAGTCACAAATTAAAAAAAACACTAGAAAAAAACAGCAAAATAAGATACCACAATAACACACCAAAACAGAAATCTTAAAAAAAGATTAATACAGTTGACAATAAAAGAACCATTTAGATAATAAGCCTAGCAGATGGTATTTTTAGTGAAATAATTAAATCATTACCTAATTTGTTTTAATTCAAAAAAACAAGTAAACAAATCACCACTATCAGAAATGAGAATGGTGAAATCACAGCCCATAAAGATAAAATATATATAGGGAGATAATTTATTCCTCTATGCCAATATGCCAATAAATTCTATTTTAATTTAAAAAATTGAATAAGCCATGAATGAATTAAAAATGATTAATGTATTTTGGTGGATTTCAATAAACATTTATAGAACAATTAACTCCAATAATATGTATACATTTTTATTTCAAAATAAATAAGGAAGAGTTTTATCAAATTACTTCTTTAACACAAAGATGGTTTTGATACCTAAATCAAAAAAAGGAAAAACCTAAAAATAAAACTGTGGAACAATTTCTGTAATGAATATCATTGCAAAGATAATTAAATAAAATACTAAAAAGGAGATTACAACAATATACCACACTGATCACCAGTGACCAGGTGGGAATTACTCAAGGAAAGCAAGGATAGTTCAATATTTGGAATGCTGTAAGCATAATTGACCACATCAATCATAAAAGTAACAAAAATCTTATCAATATAGTTGCAGAATCAGCTTTTGACAGAATATAACAGCTAATCCTATTAAAAAAAAACAATAGAAAGAATAGGAATGAATAGAGGCTTTCTTATGAATAATAAGTGATATATTTTTAAACATGGAACAAGCATTATTTGTGATGAGGTCAAACTCGACACCATAAAATCATGGATAAAGCAAGTATATCCATTATAGCCATCATTATATATTGCTGTAATACAAATCTGAGTTATAGCAATAAAACAAGGAAAATGGACAGAATAAGGAAAATCCAAAAGGAAAAATCTAGCAATCTTTTACAAATAATATAATTTTCCTAGAGAACTTTAGTAAGCCCTAAAAGATAGTTGAAATAACTAAGAAATCAGTTTAATTGCAGTACATGAAGTAAATTAAAACAAATCATCAGCATTTCTATGTATTTCCTAAAACCTTGTTAGGGAGAAATAGAAGATAAATTAAGCTAAAAAAAAAAAAAAAACTATAGACAATATAAAATACTTGGGAATCTATCTATCTAATAACCCAAATTAAATCTATGGGGGAAATTTCAAACAAATAATTTCACATCAATAAAACCATACCTAAATAATTGAAGGATTACCAATTGCTCATGTGTATGGTGAACAAATATGTAAAAATTATAGTTCTTTTAAATTATTTTACTTATTCAGGGTCATATTAATCAAAATACCAGAATTATCATATGTGGATCAAAAATAATAAAATATATCTGGAATGACAAAGCATATTAAATTAATCAATGAAAAAATGCTATGGAACTTAATGTAACAGTAGCAGATATCATAGTACATTACAAAGCAGCAACCATGAAAATCATAATGTGACTAAAACTTCTGACAAAATTCAAAAGATGTAACAGAAACTGAGTTTAGAGTAATGTTCAATGCCAAATACCAAAATTAGAAAAATAATGCTATCTGATTTACATTTTTTTTCTTTGCTTTTTGGAGGGCAATTGGGATCAAATAACTTGCCCAAAGTCACATGGCTAGATTTTTGTTTATGTGTGTGTTAAGTGTTTGAGGCCACATCTGAACTCAGGTCCTTCTGACTCCAGGGCCGATGCTCTACTCACTGTGCCACTTAGCCACCCCTTATCTGTTTTACATTTAAAGCATAACAATATAAGAAAGTTAAATGGGGAGTAGTAACAGCTCGTCCAAGCAACTCTGCCCCCAGATTCCCCCCAAATGATGTAAAACGGGACTCTGAACAACTTCTAGAGGCCCAGCACCCACAGTACGACACAGAGAAGCTAACCTCCCGCTGAGGACAGCCCAGCAGCCCTGCAGGAAGGACCAGCGCAATGGTCTGGGACCTGGCAGCATGCAGCACGCAGAGCGCAGGAGCCTAGCCGAGCCCAGGTCCTCATGAGCCGAGGTTTTAGCCCCAGGTCGGCAGGGCCAGCAGCCAGCTGGAGGAACCCCAGAACACCAGGAGCTGTGTCGACTCCAGAATTATCAACATAGACATGCCTAGGACAAAGTGAGAGGTTAGTGTCCTATGGACTTTGGGACTGGTATTAGGGAAAGCGTCGGCTCCCTCCCCTGGGGGCTAGAAGCCACTGAGGACAAACGCCATTTTGTAGTTTTCAGAGGCATCTCCCGCTCCCAGCCTGCAAATTTGTAGGGAGATCCAGCGATCAGTCTTGGGGGGTAATCGCTCTTGCTTTAACCTCCCTGGATCTGGATTGTGATCTAGGGTGGAAGTCGTGGGTGGGTTTATAGCTTGCCAGAAACGGAAGTTGCCCCCCCACACGTTCGGGACGAAAATTCCTCTAGCTTGCCTTAAAGCCATAGTGTGGCAACAAGCCCAAAAGTCAAGTAATTAAGTAGCAACATGCCAAGGCAAAGGAAACAGAAAAATGCAACCCTAGACTCCTATTTTGGGGGCATAGAGCAGGAAAAGGACTGTGAGGTCAGAAGTCCTGCTCCAAAAGCCCCAGGGGAAAACATGAGCGGGTTGCAGGCCATAGAGGACCTTAAGAAGGACTTTAAAAATCAAATAAGAGAAGTGGAGGAAAAATTAGAAAGAGAAATGAGAAGGATGCAGGAAAAGTATGAAATGAGGGTCAACAGCCTGACTGAGGAAAACAACACCTTAAAAAATAGACTAACTCAAATGGCAAAGGAGGCCCAAAAGGGCAATGAGGAGAAGAATGCCTTAAAAAGTCGAATTTGCCAGATGGAAAAAGAATCTCAAAAGTTCACTGAGGAGATTCATTCCTTCAGAGTTAGACTGGAGCAAATGGAAGCTAGTGACTTTATGAGAAATCAAGATGCTGTTAAGCAGATCCAAACAAATGAAAGATTAGAAGGCAATGTGAAATATCTCATGAGAAAAACCACTGACCTGGAAAATAGATCCAGGAGAGACAATTTAAAAATTATTGGACTACCTGAAAGCCATGATCAAGGAAAGAACCTAGAAATCACCCTTCAAGAAATTCTCAAGGAAAACTGCCCTGATGTTTTAGATCCAGAGGGCAAAATAGAGGTTGAAAGAATCCACAGATCACCTCCTGAAAAAGATCCCAAAACAAAAACTCCCAGGAATATTATAGCCAGGTTCCAGAATCCACAGATCAAGGAGAAAATACTACAAGGAGCCAGGAAGAAACAATTTCAATATTGTGGAAACACAATCATAATAACCCAGGACCTGGCAGCTTCTACACTGAGGGATCGAAGGGCATGGAATATGATATTTCAGAGGGCAAAAGAACTGGGAATGGACCCAAGGGTCACCTACCCAGCAAAACTGAGTATTTTGTTTCAGGGGAAAATATGATCATTCAGTGGAATAGAGGACTTTCAAGCATTCTTGAGGAAAAAACCAGAATTGAATAGAAAATTTGACACCCAGACACAACAAGGAAGATATGCCTGAGAAAGTAATCAGGGAAAAGAAACCAAAAGGAACTTATCAAAGTTGAACTATTTACATTCCTATATGGAAAAGCAATAACTGTGACTGATGATATCTTTCTCAATATGAAAATAATGGAAGAAGGGTGTGTGGTCATATGAATACATATGTGAATGTGTGTGTATATGGTTACAGTTATATATAGATAGAGGGCATAGGTTGAATTTGTTGGGAAGGGAGAATACTCAAGGGATGAAATTATGAGGTGAGAGAGGAAAGTGGCAAGAGGAGATGGGGAGAGACATGGTAGGGTAAACTATCTCATGTAGGGGAAGTGGTTGCAAAGGAGGGGGAGAATAAGGAAGGCTAAAAAGGCAAAACCACATTCACATTGAATTTGGTTCAGGGAGAAAATGACATACAAACTAAATGGGATATCTCAACCTGCAGCAGGATAGGGAGAAGGGGGATGGGAGGAGGGATGATGGATGGGAGGGCATCTTTGGAGTGAGGGGAGGTTGGAAGTATCCACTATAAAAGAGGGACAGGATCATGTAGGGAATGGACCAGGTGGGGGGTGGGATGAGTGAGAGGGAATTATAAGCAGCTTTGTACACAATATCTACTATGATAATGTTTTGCATAGCTAGATATGTACAATATATACTGAATTACTTATCTCCCAAGAAGGAATGGGTGACAAGGGAGGAAGGAAATGGATCTGAAATTTGAGGTTGTAACATTAAATGTTTCAAATATAAAAAAAAAAAAGTTAAATGAACATGGATATAACTGGCCCAGATCTTTGGACTGCAAATAATCATTTGTCTGGGCTCTCCCCCAGTTCCCTTTGGATACCTTTAAAGGGTGCCTCTCAACAAGTTCTGCAGCAATAGGGAGACAAAGTGAGACAGATTTCCAATCCAGGACAACCTGGAGGGAAAATTGGAAAACTATTCTATTGTTGGTGGAGTTGTGATGTGATCCAGTCATTAGGGAGAACAATTTGGAACTATGCTTCAAAAGGTTATAAAATTGTGCATACCTTTTTACTCAACAATAGAAAGGAAGGAAGGAAGGAAGGAAGAAATACCAGTAGTGGAACTAGGTAGTGGACACAGAACTAGGTAGTGGAACTAGGTAGTAACTTTGGGAGGTCTCAAGCTAGAGATGGTAAGGAGACTGGGAAACTAATCAGAAAGAGATTATTATAAGATTCAGGATGAGGTGCTCTTTGGTACCTTTATTGCTCATACTGCAATCTAGGTAATAGTTCAGCTGCAGAGAGGAAAATTTTCAGTTAAGAGGGAGTGGAAGATAAGAGGAAGAGTATCACTTCTATTCAAAATGGAGTAAAGGCTCTGAGAAGCAGTGCTGGTTATAACCCCAAGGGATCATGGGGCCCTTTCTGGGTAAATATGACTTATGTCAACAGGAAAGTAAGAGCCACAAAGGGAAAGAGAAAGAGGTAATGATAAGAGGGAATGCAGATAAAAGAAGATAGTGATCAGAAGCATAATATAATTCAGAGGGGGGACAGCATAAAATAGAGACAGGTAAAGATAAACAGAAGAAAACAAGAAGGTGGGAAATGCACAGTTTCACAGTTAGTATTCATAAATGTGAATGTGATGAACTCACCCACAAAATAGAAGCAAATAGCAGAATGGATTAGAAACACAGTTGATGGAGCCAACATGGCAAAGTAGAAACATAAACTTGGCATGGACTCCCACTCCACTCACTTCCAATACATGTAAAAAAAAAAAAAGACTCTAAACAAATTTTAGGGCTACAGAACTCACAACGTGATAGAGAGAAACAAGTTGTCCACTGACAGAAGCTAGGCAGGCAGAGAGGAAGGGTTTATCACACTGAGCTAGGATCAAAAATCAGTCCAGTGTGGGGCATCTAGGTGGCGCAGTGAGTAGAGTGCCAGCCCTGGAGTCAGGAGGACTTGAGTTCAGATCCGGCCTCAGACACAACACATACAAACAAAGAAAACCTAGATGTGTGACCTTGGGCAAGTTATTTAACCCCAATTGCCCTCCAAACAAACAAACAAAAAATCAGTCTAGTGTGAGTCACATGGTTCCAGCCCCATGGTGGCCCTGACTCAGCAGCCACCAGAGATTAATCATCAGGAGCTATGGTGGTTTCCAGACTTCTCTACCCATAAATGCCAAAGACAAAGTAAAAGGTCAGTGAGGAACTCTATTGGAACAAAGTGGGACTAACTCTATTGGAACAAAGTGGGACTAAAGAGTATAGTCTGGCTCCTGACACCAGGGTGGTGCAGTGGCTGTGCTGCCCTATTGCATGGCTACCCCAGGAGCTCCTGTTGCATACAGAAGGTAATTGTTCTTGCTTTAACCTGCTTGGATTTGGATTATTGTCTTGGGTGATGGTCCTGGGATGTGGGACCAGTGATCCAGTGCCTGTGGGGATTGTAGAGATGTTGTCCAACTAGTAGCTCCAGCAGCTGCAAAAACCTCAGCAACTGGGGACAAAGCTCTCTCCATTCTGGAAGCAGAGTTCCATTTTGGCAAAGAGCTCATGGGTCAAGTGATTGGCTAGCAACATGAGCAAGCACAAGAGGCAAAAATGGAATATAGAATTACTTTTTGGGGACAAAAAGGATCAAGGCATGGAGCGGGAGGAAGACAGGGAAGTCAGAACTCCTGCATCAAAATCCACCAAGAAAACTATGAATTGTAAGAGAAGTAGAGGAAAAATTGGGAAGAGAAATGAAAATGATGCAGGAAAATCATGAAAAGAGAGTCAACAGCCTGCTAAAAGACACCCAAAAATACAGAAGAAAATAACATCTTAAGAAATAGACTGACTCAAATGGCAAAAGAGAGCCAAAAAAGCATTGAAGAGAAGAATGCCTTAAAAAGCCAAATTGTCCAGAAAGAAATGGAATTTCAAAAGCTCACTGAAGAGAATAACTGCTTCAAAATTAGATAGGAGGAATTGGAAGCTAATGATTTCATGAGAAATCAAGATATGATGAAACAGATCTAAAATAATGAAAAAATAGAAGGCAATGTGAGATATCTGATTGGAAAAAAGCACTGACCTGTAAAATAGATCCAGGAATGTAATTTTAAAATTATTGGACTACCTGAAAGACATGATAAAAAAAAAGGAGCCTAGACACCATCTTACAAGACATTATTGGGCAGCTATGTGACACAGTGAATAGAACACCAGGCCTGGAGTCAGGAGGACCTGAGTTGAAATCCAGTTTTAGACACTTGACACACTTACTAGCCATGGGACTTTGGGCAATACTATAATGCTACAGGGGAAAATATGATCATTCAATGAAATAGAGGATTTTCAAGCATTCTTTATGAAAAAACCAGAGCTGAACAGAAAATTTGACTTTCAAATACAAAAAGCAAGCAAAGCATGAGAAGGTAAAAAGGAAAAAGAAATCATAAGGAACTTATTAAAGTTGAACTATGTACATTCCTGTGTGGAAAAATAATTGTAACTCATAAGACTTTTCTCAGAATAAGAATAGTTGAAGGGGATGTGTGTATATATATATATATATATATATATACATATATATATATATATACACACACACACATAATATATATACATAATATATATGTATACATAGTATATGTATACATTCATATATATGTATGCATATTAGTGCGTACATCTATAAAATATGTATGTGAGTGTGGGCATATGTATGTTCATATCTACGTAGACAGAGGGTACAAGATGAATTGAATATGAAGGTATGATATCGAAAAAATAAAATTAAGAGATGAGAAAGGAATTTATTGGGAGAAGGAGAGATGGAGATTTAGATTAGGGTAAATTGTCTCATATAAAAGAGGCAAGAGAAAATCGTTACAATGGAGGGGAAGAGCAAGAAGGTGAAAGGGAATGGGACAACCTCATACTCATTGAATTTGCATTAAGGGTATAACATACACACTCACTTGGGTATCTTACCCTAAAGGAAAATAAGGGTTAGTGTATAAGAGGGGAGATGATAGTAAGGAGGGTATATTGGGGGAGAGAATAGTTAGAAGCAAACATTTTTGAAAAGAGATAGGGTCAAAAAAGAAAATAGAATAAGTTGGAGGCAGGATATGAATGATGGAAATATAGTTAGTCTTTCACAATATAACTACTATGGAAGTGATTTGGATAACTACACATGTACACATATATTGAATTGCTTATCTTCTCAGTGGGTATGGGTGATGAGGGAAGAAAAGTAAAATTCTGGAACTCAAAGTTTCAAAAACAAATGTTTAAAAATTTTGTTTTTACATGCAGCTGGGAGATAAAATATACAGGTAGTGAGGTATAGAAACCCATCTTACTCTACTAGAAAGTTGGGGGGGGGTGATGGGAGAAGGTATAAGAGAGAACAGATTGGGGGAAGGGGTACTCAATAGGCTAGTTATTTTGGGGTGGGGCTAAGGGAAAGATGGGGAGAAACAATTGTAACTCAAAATCTTGTGGAAATGAATGTTGAAAACTAAAATTAATTATTAAACTGATAAAAAAGAAACACAGTTGAATCTGGAACACATTTAAAATAACATGCTGGAGTAGAATCTATTATTCATCACATGAAGTAAAAAAATGATAAGGCTAGCAATTTTGATCTTAGAAAAAGCAAAATTAGAATAGACCACATTAAAAAGGGATAAATAGGGGAACTACATATTGCTCAAAGGACCCATAGTCAATGAAGTAATAACAATATTAAACCTACATGCACCAAATGGCATAGCATCCCAATTTTTAAAGGAACTGTTAAATGAATCATAGAAGCAAATAGACAGTTAAAATATATTACTGAATGATGGCAACTTTACACTCTCAGAGAAAGACAAATCTAACAAAAGTACAAAAGAAGTCAAAGAGATTAATAGACTCTTTAAAAAGTTAGATATGATGGACCTCTAAAAAAATGAATGGAAATAAAAAGGAGCTTTCCTTTTTCTCAGCCATACATGGAACCTTCACAAAAATTGAGTATTTATCAGGGCATAAAAACCTCACAACCAAATGAAGAAAAGCAGAAATAATAAATTCATTATTTTCAGATCACAATGGAATAAAAATTCCATTTAAAAATGACTGTGGAGAACAGATTGAGAATTAGTTGGAAATTAATAATCTAATTGTAAAGAATGAGTGTACCCAAGAATAAATCATAGAAACAATCCATAATTTCATTAAATAGAATGACAACAATAAGTCAACATTTCATAAATTGTGGGATGCAACCAAAGTAGTACTTAAGGTAAAATTTATATCTCTAAATGTATACATAGAGAGGGAGAGTGGGAGAAAGGAGACGTGGAGAAAGAGACAGAAACAGAGAAATACAGAGACAAAGGCACAGAGAGGCCCCGGGCAGGGAGAGCATTGGATCTACATCCAAAGGACTATAAAACTGTGCATAACCTTTGACCTCACACTTTGCTCTACATCCCAAAGAAATCAAAGAAAAAGGAAAAGGACCTATTTGTGCAAAAATATTTATTGTAGAACTTTATTTAAGGACAAAGAATTGAAAACTCAGAGGATTCCCATGAATTGAAGAATGCATGAACAAGTTATAGCATATGAATATCACTGTGATGTTACAGATCATAAAGGAGAAGTCTTTACAAAATCCTGGGAAGAATTATCAGAATTGATTAAATTTGATGTGAATTTAACCAAGGATGTAATTTACACAGTAATAGTGATATTATAATCAGTATGAAAGTCAATAACTGACCATAGTTGACTCACGACAGTTCTAAAAGGCTTGTGATAAAAATGCTATCCACCCCCAGTTAGGAAATTAGTTGAAAAGCCTGTATATGAATTTATTATCTCTATTTTTCTTTTGTAATATGACTAATGTGAAATTTTTTCTGAATAAATTCTTATTTGTAATGGATTTGTATCTTTTGCTCTCACTATAGGTGGGAGAAGTTTGTGTTGAGGAAAGAATTTAGAAAAGAAAAAATGAATAAAAAATAAAATACAAAAAAATGTCTCATAACAAATAATTGTAGTAAATGACAACAATTTCCCATGCTGCTTCTGTTCAAAAATAGATTTCTCACTTTTCAGTTTAAGTTCATATATTTCCTTTCAAAGTTTCTCTCAGCTTAAAACAAAGCAAAACATTCATTTAACAATGCCTAGTGAATTGAAATAACATAATATATACCAGGAAAGACAAATCAAGGTAATTTATTGGATAATTAGAAAATTAATAAAAGTATTATCTTAATATTATGCTATAGTATATTAGTCTAGAAATAATGAAATTAAGAATTTTTTCCCTTTATTATTAGTTTTCTTCACTATCTGCATGGAGATAGTCCACAATTAAATTATAGGTGATGTGGTGCATCATCGTTATTGAAAGTGAAAGTACTGTTCACTTTTGGGTAATTAAAACAATCACAGCAATATTGAGGTCCGGCATATGTTGAACTGAGACTTTCCAATAATCTAAATTCATTAGATAGTTTATATTTCAATTTGGACTTGTATATCACCAGTAATAAGGGTAAGACTCAGCCTCCTTGAGCCTAAAATTTCTATTATAAAAAGTCGGGAGAGCTAGAGTGTGCTAAAGAAGATAGAGGACGATCCTTGGCAGTATGAATTGGAACCAATTTCTATGCTTGATAACATATGTGTTGTATTATCATGGTAGGTCATTTCACCTCTCAGTGTCCCAGGTGACTCTTTATGCTTATAAATTTTCCATGAGTCGTTTTAATAGCCTTTCATGATCCCTCTATTTATTAGTGACCTTTTCTGATTTTCACTAAAATCACTTCTAAAATATTTTATATTTATTTGCCTGCAAGCATAGCATTTTAACCAGCAGAATGCAACTTCCTTGGTGTTTGGAACTTTTTATTATTTTATATTGTGCATTTATCTATTAATTAATTTACTTGTCAATTCATTACTTTAATCATTTTAACTAACCCCTCCTTCCAACCCCCACCATTCCAGTAATGATGTAATGCTTGTTTAATAGAATTTATGTGAATGAGAAAAGTTATAAAAGATTTTTTTCATCATTAAACAACATATAAATGTCAGCCATTATTATCAATATCCATAAGTCGCTAATTTATTGGGCAAATAGATTTTTTTAAAAAAGCTAAATCATTGAAAAGAGTAGAACTGCAGGAAGAGTTGTTCAATGCCTGAAATATTCCATCATCATTAATATGTCCATTTTTTGCCCCATTGATGCTTACCAGCTCAACCCTTAATATTACACTGACAATTTTTTATATACAAAATAAATGACCTACTGCATTAATTTACATGTTGGAATGCAATTTTTCATATCAAAGTATATTATCAGATATTACTTCATCTTCTGGAAAAAACAAAACCCAAAACCAAAAAACTATAAAGCAGTAGATTCTCGATAATATATTCCAAACTGTAGTTTTGCCAGGCAGTGTGCCAAGTGATCACATAAGGGATTGTATGGATTTCTATTTTCTGATCATCAATTATGCTTTTCAGAACAAGCTAGGTTTCAAAAACGAAAGTATGCAATCTGCCAGGAAGGACTAGATATTTTTCTACCCATAATTGTGAATGACATTAACTTTTTAAAAATAAGATTCTCCTCACATATATCTTAAAACTTTCTTCTCCTAAGCCAAAGTTTAAGAATGTCCCAATAAGCCTCTGTCATTTCAGTAGCTTATCATCCAGAAGTTTTAAGTCATGAAATGAATCAGATACTTCATATCCTGCCTCAGACATCTAACTGTTTGACCCTGTGTAATGCCAAGCAAAGGAAACTTCCAAGGTTCAAAATACCAGCATAGCTGCTCTCCATTTTAATCAGTGACAAATTAAGAACAGAGAAAATCAAAATACAGCATAATTCAAAATACAGCATTCACCAAGTATAATTCAACCAAGTACTAATCCACCCCTGGGCAATACATTCACTTAGTCAATCACAAAGCCCCTCTTTTCAAATAGAGATTAGTTTCCAATCATAAACAAAGTACATTCATTTGGTCAGTCCCAGAACACACACACACACACACACACACACACACACACACACACACACACAGAGTCAAATTTTCCCACCCCTGGATCACAATTGAATAGGCCATATACCCCAGAGTTACAAGTTCAAGATATTGTCATAGCATTTAATATCCAAAGAGGGGTCTTTTCTTCATCTTGACCAAAGGCAAGTTCTCAGCAATCTTTCTTCCTGGGGAGACAAAGCTTAACAAGGCCACTAGATACATTGCTAGTGTCCTCATTAATTCATTCTCTGTCTACAAAATAGTCCTACAGCCCCTGAAAACATGAGCAAGATCCTCTTCCAGGATTTCTGTAAACATACAAGAAAATCCTTCTTCATAGCTTCTGAACCAACAGCAAGGTTCCAGGACCTTTGCAACAATAGCACTGTCCTTCATCAAAGGATGAATATGGCAAAACAACATCAAAACAGACAGACAAAGTACCAGCATCACAGCCATGTTTCCTCAGTCCTTGGCAACTCTGGGTGGCAGCTCTCAAAAGTCCTGGGCAGCTCGAACTGGCCCTCAGCAATCCTCTCTGTCTCTCTGCCTCTGTGATGCTGCTTCCAAAAAATTCTTCTGCCTCTCTCTCTGCTTGTGCCTCTCTAAATCCAAGTCACCAGCTCCTCCCAGTTCAGCCCTCTATTTTCATGTCAACAAGTCCATCCCATAAGTGGGATTCACAAGCTCTGGGTTTTAACACTCAACCAAGCCAATACAGGGCATCTTTAAATTCCATTACTATTACACCCTGGACAAATTACTTAACCACTTTCTGCCTCAGTTTCCTCATCTGCAAATTAGAGATAATAATAATAATACTTAACAGACAGATTTGTTTTAAGAATCACAAAGATAATCAACATAAAATGCTTTATAAATATTCAAGTTATATATATATATATACATATATATATATATATATATAATGTTTATTATTTTCATTTTAGTTCATTTAGTCTGTAGAACTGTGACATTAACCAACATTCATTCAAGAGGTAGGGTCATTTCTCTGGGGATATTTTTCTGTCATGAAAAAGACTGATAATATTGAGTAAGGTGTAAATGCAATTTAAATGAAGACCCCTGTGATCAGGGGTTTTCTAGTAAAGGTTTAACAAGTGGCTCTTAAAAAAATACATACATACATACATATATATATATATGTATATATATATATATATATATATATATATATATATATATATATAGAGAGAGAGAGAGAGAGAGAGAGAGAGAAAGAGATTTGGAGCATTTGTTGATTTCTGAAGTTTAAATGCTCAAACTGGAAATTTAATAATTGGTCTTTGCGTGCCAGTAAAAGCTGGATTCAGCATATTCTTGTTTGTAACACAGCCCTTGAATATCACAGTGTCCTTTCTTCATGGTTGCAATAATAAGAACTAAAAAATACTCATTTTCCCCCAAATATATCAGTGACAAACTGTCTTTCAAAAGCAGCAGCACCAGGAGTGGTGACAGTAAGACAAAAGTATAGTTCATGCCTATGAATAAGTACAACCTAAATGAGTCGGTTATTTCCCCTTAGAGACCAATAGGTAGAAGGTTTTGTTTAGAAGAAAATGGAAGTGACCTCTGTCATGGAACAACTCTGATTATAAACTCAACTTTCTGAAAGTTGCTGATCATTAGAGTCACTAAAAGAAAATTTTGAACACAAGGGAGGTCATGAAAATGAAACACTTAGAATAGAAACTTCACTACAGTCATAGCCATATGATGAGAACTCATGAATGCTATGGAACCATAATAGGCATTACATAGATGAACATATATGTTATTTTTAGATTATTTCTTCTGCCTTAAATGGGGCTTTCTGATAAAACAAGTAACATATTAAATGCTTTGAGAGACAAGCCACTAAAAAAATTGATTCATTTAGGTTAAATTTAATATTTCATTTGGAGTTCCATGAAAATTTGAATTAAAAAAATTGCCATTCTGCAGAAACTGGAGAAAATTTAAACAACAATTTTATGAATGGAAATACTTGCTATTCTTTTATTAAGCCCTTGAAATGGCAGGATATTTTAGAAAAATCTATTTATGCCATAGAATTTCTGTTGAATTATTTTGAGTCAAGTTTCCTTTTTAGAATCAACCTAGTAATTTGTGACATTACAGAATCTCTTGGCATAGCTATTAATGCTAATTGCAGTTCTTAGTAAACTTCCCTTTGGCTTTCTTTTCCCCACCCTCCCATTTGTTCAAGCGATAAGTCAATTGTTGCTACTCTTATTTTTGGGAACTCAGCAGGTATTGGATCAATACCAAAGATTAATAGCCAGCTAATGAAAACTTAGATCCCATTTATATATTTGAAACTAAAGTCCACAAGTTGTGGGCTACTGTGATGTCTACCTGCTAATAAGTCCCTTCAAATATGGTAAAATAATAATAATATTCCAAAACATATCTGCTGAATAATCAGAACATTTTTTCTGTTGTCAGGTAAGCCAACTCATAATCATATACAAAACCCTTATATGTGTTTATTATATGAATTGGTAGCATTAATCTCAGCCCTGACAATGACCCCACCAAATAAAATTCGAGACTGATAGTTTTGTATCCCAAATATTATGATCTGAGCACTAGATAATATATTCTTATTATTATAATTTTTCTGACTTTATTACAACTTTTGTTTTTTTATTGTTGTTATTCAAAGGTGAAAAGAAATTGACTAAGCTATTTTCTTCAACTTATCCAGTTAATTGCTGATATTTAATGATTTATGTACTTAATATTTCCAATCTTTGTGTGATTGGGGAATAAAAATGATGTTTATTGTGATAATAACACTATAACATTTGTTATTTGAGAATATTTACCTAGAGCTTCCCCTTACACCCTCCTTATTTCATATTATTTAGACATCTTACCCTATTATGTCTCCCTTTACCACAGTCTTGGCTTAAATCATGGCCCTCTTCCTCACCAATGCCAACTCCTTGTATGCAATTTTGATCTAATCCCTTCATTACATTTCTAGCAAATCATCTCTTCTATTATCCTATACTTAGTCTTTTCTTTCTTTCAAAAGCATACCCATGTATTCTTCATACTTAAAATCCCCCCACTAGTTTTGTCCTGTTACCTCTACTACCTATTACCCTGGGTATCTCCTCTCCTTCATGTTTAAAATCTTGAAAAACAAAAGTGCACTTGGTGCATCCCTTTCTTCTTGACTGATTCTGTTAGTCAATAAACATTTATTTGTTTGCTTGTTTATATATTTATTTAATTATTTTTGCTTTTTGGAGGGGAGAAGGTAGGGCAATTGGCATTGAATGACTTGCCCGAGGTCTAAGGCTTGTTTTTTGTGTTAAGTGTCTGAGGCCAGATTTGAACTCAGGTCCTCCTGACTTCAGGGCCAGTGCTATTCACTGTGCCACCTAGCTGCCCCAATAAACATTTATTAAGCATCTTCTATGCCCAGGTAGTGTTTTAAGCACTGGGGATATAAAGTAATTGTGAAAACAAAACAAAACAAAACAAAAAAAACAGTTCTTACACTCAAGATACTTACAGCCCAATATGGGATACAAGATGCAAACAACTATATATAATAAAGGAAGCTTCTGAATAAAATGGAAATAATCAATAATAGGGAAGGGACTAGAATTAAGAATTAAGGAGGATCACAGAATGTTTCCTATAACATAGGTTGTTTTTTTTTTTTTTGTTTTGCTGTTGTTGTTGCTATTGTTGTTTTGGGTTTTGTCTAGACCGTGAGGTCAGCCAGGGAAACTAGGTGTTTTCTGCAAACTTTTTTTCTCCAAAGTAACAAATGATCCCTTAATACAAAAATTAGGTAGATTTTTCTCAATCCTAATCCCTTTTGTTCTCTTTTCAGATTTGGGCTGTCATGAGTTAACAAGTCAATCAGCACTCAGTCAGCACATATTTATAAAGTGCTTACTGTGTCCTAAGGCAGATGCTTTTCCAGGTCACTCTTTCATCTCTATAGTTACGGGTCTGCTTTCTTCTATTTCCTTTCCTCTCTATCAATGATATTCTTTCTGGCTACCTCTGTCAATTGTTTGTTTATATAATTGTCAAGTTTATTTACTAGTACTTATTTTCACACTATATTTGACAGAAAATGAATTATTAAATATAGTATATTGACAGGACTTGTGATTTAATTGATAAAGAGAGTTCTCAGGCAAGGGAATTTCTACCAAAGTAAGTTACTATCATCTATGCAAATATAGTCTTAGAGAATTGCCTGGAACACAGAAAGATTAAAGAACATAAAGAAATCACATGGCCAGTAAGTATCAGAGGTGAAAGATTAACCCAGGCCCTCCAGGCCACCTATCTAGTATGTGACATCATATAGAAAATAAGAAGAGTGTAGCATTCATTCACATAT